>CABHPQ010119694.1:0-20066 GCA_902168405.1 Peromyscus aztecus | reverse complement strand
ATATATATATATATTTCCAACCATGTCATGACCCCATATGTTCATATTTAGCAAATCCTATGAGAACAAGATGAAATCCTAAAGCTCATTGATCTGGATCAACACAGCTTCTGTGCTTTGTGCTTCATGTGATCTGTTTACAGTACACTCTGGAAAACACATTGTAGTGGCTGCTCTAACACTAGTCGCTGTATTCTTCTGTGTGACTGTGGACAGTAAACACTCTTTCTCCCCATGTCACTATTGTATGTACACATTTCTGAACAGTGTATTTCTGAGCTATTTTGTTGAACTAAAAGGTGTTGCAACTGATCAGTGCCCTTCCTCTACCTTCCTAGCAGAGCTATCTGGGACCAACTCCAAACTACTTCACAAAACAGCAAACACTATCACCATGTACAATGAAAGGTTCCTAGTGTGTTGATATAACAGAGAAACTGAGTAAAAATGAAATACCTGATTGCCCAAATAATCAATCTAATTATCCAAATTTGTTTAAAGTAAATCTCTAAAATCTCTGATCCTGTACTCACTCTAACATGATATTATTGCTGCTGTAGGAAAGGAATGTAGAACAAAACTGGTGATTCATATTTAGATACAAATTAAAGATTGTCCTCTCTCTTCCAAACCTGTTCATCCTCTGGGCCTAGTTAAGAACTTTCTCTTTTTCCAGTCATTCAAGCTCGAATCCAAAAGTACTCTCTTTTATGGCCCACAGTTTAATTAGTTACAAAAATCCTGTCCGTTGCACTTTTCAAAGTCCCTCTGGAATATGAAGTTATTCCTAGCCCCACTTCCTACCCCCTGTCATTCCGCCCGTGGTACTCACTATCTACCTCATTCAAGCATTAGAGAAATGATCCTTGCATTACAAGCTCAGAAACCTATATCATATAACTTAGCATGCTATTGTCCAAAACGGGCCTTGACATTGTATATTAAATAAGAGGCTTGTTGCTTTCAAAGTCCACCCAAAGTTATTCATTGTTTCTTGTGCAATATTTTCTTTATATTTCCTTCAATTAAATTTTCAAAATTAAAACAAATGTTAGTTTCTCACACAAATATTTCCACAGGAATTTAATGTTAAATCATGAAAACTCAGCCTTAGCTTAGGCTTGTCTCACTAGCTCTTATATCTTTAATTAACTTGCTTCTATTAATCTACATTTTTATCATGTGACTTTTTACCTTTCTTTCATTCTGTCTGTCCAACTCCTTCCATGTCTCATTGGCATCTCACTGGATAATTGACACATATAGCTTCCTCCGCCTCTTCCCCTCTCTCCCTGAAAATCCTACCTAGACTCTCCTGCCTCGCTATTGACCATTCAGCTTATTACACTAATCACAGCACTACATCTTCACTTTGTGTACGAATATCCCACAACACAAACTTTGATATAAAATCAAGACTCACTTCTTTTCTAAATAGTCAGTCTTCCAAAACCATGTCTTTAAATAGAAATGCAAGTTCTCCTTTGGCATTTGGCTATATTGCCTCTGTCACTCTATGCTCAATGCTCAATTCTGTACTATGAGTCATAACTGGGACCACAATGATGTCTTTACTATCATAGTTTTATAATGTACTTTTGTATTGTGTTATTATTTGTCAAGAAGCTCTTGCTTGAACTTGTTCCTAGAATTTGTAGTCCATGTAAAATTAAAAATTAAGTTTCAATTTCAAACACTCAAAATAAACTATGATCTTATTTTAAATGAGATTGAACTGAATATATAGCTCTCCCAAGCAATAATGAACATATTAATAGTATTTAATCTTTATAAAACTAAGTGCTACTCTTCATATCCTTAAGAAATTAATTAGTAAACCAGAGAGAATTTTTAAAAAGGATGAACCTGAGATATGAAAAAAGAATAATGAATACTGTTGACACTGTCAAGACCAAAAGTAGTTATCAGAACAACAAGTTGCCTGTGTGTGTTACTACAGTCTGTCATGTGATCTCTCATTAGCTCATTTATCTAACTCAGCAATAAGTTGCTATTTCATTATCATATATAGGGAAATTGAAGAAAACCTAAAATTGAATAATTGTTAGGTTATGGTACTTTTAATAAAATAAAGCCAATAAAATGTGTAAGAGTTAATTTGAAGGGATACCCACTTGAAGGAAAAAGCACCAAAATTAATTTTGTGTTGATTGGCATATATTAAGAATTTCAGTAAAGAAGACTTGTGACAGGATGGTTTGTTGACTGACTGAACAGATAATTTGAAACTTGATAGATTTGTGATGGATATTTTTATTAACCTTGTTAATAATTTAAAGAATAATTTTGCTTCAGGTTATCACAGGAAAAATGGCAGACATCCAATTCCCAAGCCAGCTAAAATTATGCTTTAATGCAACAAAGGTTTTATGGATAAAATTGTACTACCACTGTCTATATTTTTCTGCATTCTTCTTGTCATGTAAACTCTGCCAATTGGAACAATTGTGATAAAAGTTAGGAATTAATGATATCTGTAATAGCTCCTCTTATAACAAAACATATGGCATAATTAAAATATATCACAAGTTTGAGTTCTTAGATGTGAATTGTGTCATTAGAGAAATGCTGAAATAGACCACAGGAAGAAGAAAGTGCACTATCAGAGCAGGAGCTGAGCACCAGACAAGCATCACTGGGAATTTGTTTCTTCTAATGAAGTGGCAGTTTGATTCCCTCAATATGTTCCAAAAGAGATCCTTCTATTAGCAGCATGTAATCACTCATAACATTTTGTAGATTTCATGTTGGAAAACATAATAAACATCAAAATGATAAAACTAAAGTTGTCCTCGAGCTGAGAGAAAAATTTGTTTTTCTAATTATTTAATTAATTATTTAAATATAATTAATGCTTTAAGATAATATGCTCTTAATTAGAATGCTCATACAGTATAAGACAATCTATTATTTATTCTTAGATTTTTTTATAATAGATTGCTTTTTCAAAAAAATGGCCTTATAATTTAAGCATTGTGAAGATTCTAAGATGCATATAACATGTGTCATACATACATTCAGGAGTACATAGGTATGAAAATTCTCATGTGTAATAGTCACATATATATCTATATACATATCTTGCTATTGTGTAAAATGTATACACACTCACATGCATGCAAGCTTAAGACAATCAAACACATAAAGAGAAAAGGAGTTAACAAGCCAGCATTTCTCCCTTTTTACTACACATATACCTCCATGATGAAAATGTCATAATTGAACCAATATTCTCTCTTGTTACTGTTTTAATTTTTTGAGACAGGGTCTTCTTCTTCAGCCCAGGCTGGTCTCAAACTCATGTTCCTCCTACCTCAATCTCTAGAATGCTGTAATTGCACATTGCATCACTGTACCTGGCAATTGGGTCATAATTTATAATGTACTATTCCTGGAAATAATAGAAAGTAGATTCAGTTCATATTTTAAAAGAGTCAAACTAAAACTTCAAAATTTTTAAACAGTATAATTACTCACTGAAAGAAGACATCAGCTACAACAGTAAAGGCCAACTGTGGGCTGACAGAAGACTGTGATGAAATCAGTGAAGAGTGAACATGCAGATTCCATCTCCAACTACCCCAGGGACTCAGACAGGAGAGAAAACTGGTTAGAAAGAAAATGATTCTTTTGCCTATTTTGGGGACTCTTTTCCTCCTACTGGATTGCCTTGCCCAGCCTTATGTGAGGGGTTGTGCCTGGTCTTGTAGCATGTCACACTATATTCTGGGAGGCCTTCTCTTTTCTGGGGGAAGACAAGGGGTGGGGTACAGTGGATCTAAGAGAAGAAGGGATTGGGAGACTTGGAGGAGTGGAGGGAGGGTAAGCTGTGGCCAAGATGTTTGAGAGAAGAATAAATAAAAGTTTTCTTTAAAAGTGAATGCTGTACAACAGACCTGGAAGAGAAGCAGCAGAGGATATGCATGAGGCCTCTTTCTCCTGAAATTACTCCTGCTTAAAACACGAGTGGGAAAAGACTGAGAAAGAGCCAGAAATATGCATCCATAAAGCTAAATAATTATATCAAAAGATCCTTCATGGACATGATTGGAAATTCCTGTTTAGCAGACTAGAATGAGGCCAATGGACCTGAACAAGCTAGGCTAAAAGTTTCTTAGGTTAATGACAGAAAACAGAAATCCAGAGATTATCAACAGGAACAAATATTAATAACTATTTGTCATATTTATAGAGAAAAGACAACCCCCAGAATACAGCCACTTCCTTGCACCTAAAAAATGGTTAAGAACATATTTGGATAGGGTTTTGAATAATAAGGCACCTAGAGTCCTTAAACTCATTAGATTTTTATAATTTCCTGGAATCACATTTAAGAATTTAAGAATGGATCTAAACAAGTAAATATTCATTTATTGAAACCAAAAAAGAACATGAGTTGGGTGGGGAGGAAATGGTAGTAGATTTGGGAGGAGCTGGGATAGGGGTGAATATGATCAAAACACTTCCCATGAAATTTTAAGGAATCAATTAAAAAAAGAAAGTACAACTTCAAAAAATTTATATTATTTTCCAAAGACTTAAAAATCTAGCTTTTAATGATTGATAATTGATATGTTCAGATAATTTATTTTTTTAAAAAAAACAGGACATTTCTGTTCATATATTTCATGGGTTCATCCAAATAACAGGCATACTACCTCACGGTGCATCACTGATTTCTACATCTTTTTTTATATCTGCTTCTAGGGGCCTTCCTTGTAGCTAATATTCTACTGACCCTTCACTGAATATGCCCTAACTTCCCACCCATCACATCTATGATTGACAATCACATCTACAATCTACCAAGCTTCTTTCTTCAGCATTCACTCATCCAAGCTGGCACATCTAGGGCTCGCTACATCTTCCAATGCAACGAATTCTGCTGAAGGTGTCAGATACTCTGGAGAAGAAAGGTCTTGTCTGGTGTCTCACCAACTTCCTTGTGTTACACCACCTAAAAGCATTCAAAGGAATTTACTTTTTTTCTTGGTTTCTTTTTATCACAGGTTTTGAGTTTTCTCACAATCCTTGGATACCATTTCTTTGTCACCTTAAGTGACCATATATTTCTGACTTCTGTATATTTAGCTTCTCTGCCTTAGGGTCTGGACTGCATTATGTCATGTCTATCTGTATCTTTTCCCAAGGTGGTGATTCATCTAGTCGCTCACTAAAATAGTAAATACCATCATTACACCAAGGAATACCAATCTCTAAATGCAGCAAATTATGTTTTCTACTCCCACATTAAATTTTCTGTGTTTTCACCTCCTAAATACAGCTTCCATTGCCTCATTCCAACTTCCTCATTTTCAAAATCCTGTTCAGCTCCCTGGTACTTCTGTTTAGAAAAAGCAAAAAAGGAAGGTATTTGCCACAGCTTCTGACACCTGCTATTGCAATATTTAATCTGGGATCCTCACATGTTTCTATTACTTCAGTCTAAAAACACTGACACTTTGGGACATTTTAACTCACCAAACACATAAGCCTTAGGGTTATTTACATGTTTTTATTTTCCCCAAAAAATAGTTCCTCTATAATCTCCCTCCAGTGATCATCTACTTACTTCCTAGTCCCAGAAAAAAATAAATAAATCACTTACTGAAAGTGATACAGGTTGGGCTCAATACTGTATTAGATCTTCCAGTTTGTGTCCCTTAAAATTATTTTTTTGAAATCTAAGAAACCCATGCTATATAATGATATTTATAGTATGTGTATGTATGTGTGTGTGTGTGTGTGTGTGTGTGTGTGTGCATGCATGTTATTTCCTCTAACAGTCAAGTAAAAACATACTTGAGAAAGGGCAAGGGCTGGAGAGATGGCTCAGCCGTTAAAAGCTAGGCTCACAACCAAAAATATAAGAGAAAGGGCAAAATTATGTCTAAGAACTGAGCAAAATAAAAGATACTATAGTTTTTATTGAATCCTTGCAAATGAGAAGACATGTAAGTAATATAACTAATTTCTTTTCATGTAGAAAACTTGAGTTTATGTGCGTCTATGCAACTACATTCCCTAAATAGCTCATTTGTGGATTAAAACTGACCTAAAAATAGATTAATGAGAAATGTTTAAAATTTGAAAGGTGACTTCCTGGGCAATTTAATGAATTTTCTATCTTTAATTGTAGCATCACTATGCACTGTGCCTTGCCAGAGACTCCAAGCAAACTCTTCAGAAAGATATGATACTAAATCTCAGTGATCTCAGAACATATAGACAGTACAATATTCTTGTCATTTTTCCTTAGAATGTCAAAATTCCAGTGGAGCTTTACTCTTTTCTTTCATGCACATACTAGGTATTTGCTTTTATTAAGTTCTAAAGAATAAAAAATCATTTTGAACACATGACATTCTACATGAATGTATGTTGTTGACATGGGCACAGCCAAGTCAAGGATCCCAATGTATTTTGCAGGGGAAATTGCAGAGTCTTCCCTGGGTTAGCCTCAAAGAAATGGCAGTCTTTCCTCCTAGTCCATGTGTGGATGTTAATAGTATGTGTTGAAATGTCCACTATACCTTTTTCCCACTGGATGTTTATGGCTTGAAGACTGCTCCCCTACAGAGACTGATCCCACTGAGAGTAGCTAATCATGCCTCCTTGATTAGCTGTATCTAATACCCCTGCCTTCCTACTTAGCCTTATATAAAAACCACACTGATCTTCCAGCGTTCTGCAGCTTCTCCACCAGAGTCTAGTTCACCCAATCCCAGATTTTCTGTGTGCCTCTGTGTTTTTGTTGTGGTGATTGTTGTTTCTCTTCATTCCCTCACTGGTCACATAAGGTCAAGTTGCCAAGCCATACAAAGACTGGCAGCTCATAGTTTGCAAAATACATGAAAAGGCTAAAACTTAGCAAAGAGATAAAAATTTTAAATTATACTTACACTATTTCTTGAAACATATAAAAACAAATATTCTATTGAAACATGAACAACTGAGACATTTTACTAGAAAAACTTGAAACATAATAACAAGAAGATAATTAAACTAATGAGTCAAGATGTTTTAGCATGCATACATGTCAAGAAAGACTATCTTGCCTCTTCAAAGTTGGATGCTAAATGTTTGTATGGTCTTTGATATAACCAAGAAATGGGTCTGGGCATTTAGATCAGTGATAAAGAACTCACCCAGAATACTTAAGACCATTGGGTCAATTTCTAGCATCAGAATAAAAAAAAGGGGGGGGTGGACCCTCACTTAGTTGATTACTAAGATATTCTTATGAGAAGAGCCTTTGCTGGAGAAATCTGTTTTCTGTATGATATGAATAGCATCTCATCTATATCTTTACTTGGTGGGACTAGTTTTAGTCATTTTTATAGCTTTAAAATTTTGGATTGAGGAAAACAGCCATGATTAGGACACATATTAACCAAAAATTCAGAGAGAGATATGCAAGAAAAAGTGTACTTCCTTTGGTTTAAATTCTACAGATTCCTACATTTTATCTTATGATAATATTCTGAAAATCTTGCAAGATCAAATGTTGCTGCTTAATGCAACACAACCTGCCCTCATGGAAGTCCCACTTTGAGTAAGGATGTCATATTCATATGCAGATGCCACACACCAGTCAAAACACTCAGGAGCGAGGTGACAGTTCTTACAGAGCAAATGACTTAAAAATTTGCCAAAACAATCAGGGTTTTTTTTTTATCAAGTTCATTAAGTATCAAATTATGAAAAATACGACAGAATTGGATACATTTCCCAAATCTTATGGTCTTTGTTGTTGTTGTGACGTATTTTCCAGTTACTATAATGGCAGTGGCTTTGTATATTAAGAATGTAGGTTCCTTAACATCCATTGATAGAAGCAACCTGTTTTGTTACATGGATGCCCACTAACCAACATCAGCAAAATCATACATGTCCATGCATTCTTTCAAGACATGGTCTTGATTGATATTTTTAATTGATTTATTTAAGAACAAATATGTGTGTTTTAAACTGTAGAGAATTATCCACATGCCTTGGAATTATTTATTGTTCTTGATTTGTACACCTGAAATTTACAATTAAATTTCATTCTCCATTGATTATGCTGTAAAGTCTTCCTGGGAGAAGCATCACTTAAATTGCTAACCTTCATGTAGATATAAATAAACTAAATAGTTTTCACAAGTACAGGAAAATATACTGTTATGGATTCCTAAAGATGTATAAAGGGGAGACTTTTTTTTTTTTTTGGTTTTTCGAGACAGGGTTTCTCTGTGTAGCTTTGTGCCTCTCCTGGAGCTCACTTGGTAGCCCAGGCTGGCCTCAAACTCACAGAGATCCGCCTGGCTCTGCCTCCCGAGTGCTGGGATTAAAGGCGTGCGCCACCAACGCCCGGCAAGGGGAGACTTTTAAAGGGTGAGAATATATTGAAGTTAAACTTTAGCTAGTCCACAAGTTTGTAACTGAACTCATAATCAGATTTTCATCAAAGAAAGTCAGAAAGACTTCTGGGCTCTGAATTTAATGTTGTATTTTTTGTTTTTATTTGCAGTGAGAGGAGAAAGGAGATATTTTTCTGATAGGCTTGCCCACTCTCTTCAGGTAGCTGAGAGATCAAAGAAACTTCAAAGCCAAGAGGGAAGAAGTGAAGAGGCTGCTGAGAATTCACAGCGACATTAGAACTGGAGGAACCGCTTCCAGGGATGTACCTGGCACCCGAGGCCAGCCTGTGCAGAGGCAAGATTAAGAATTCATCACAATTCAAGATGCAATTTTCAGGTAACCAAGATTGAAAAAGACCTGTGGCTTCCTATTCCACAATGTGATCAGTCATTTCCAGAAGGGTGGCTAGTGTTCAAAAACAGAATCAAATCCAACTAGGTAGGAAAACAGTTCAATCACCTAATACAAAATGTCCCCCAGCTTTCTGTTTCCTACAGATTACTGAAAACATTCTTTGGAGAATTTTTAAATTATAAAACCGTTCTCTTCCATCTATTTTCTCCCTAAAAAAATAATTCCAGAGGTTTTTTTTCTACTCATGCCTTGAATAGGCAAGCAGCTTCATGTCACCTGAAGCTTGTTAGACTTGCAGAGTGTCAGGTTCTACCCCAGACCCAGGCATCAAGAGGGATACCTGTCACTAATATATTTCAGCTTTTTGTAAGAGTTTGAGACACTCAGGTCTAAAATCTGGTTCTTTCCCAAGCAAAGCAAGTCTCAGTGCTTTCTGAGAGAAGAGGACTGCATAGATTGCATGGGCAAGGTGCACTGGGATAAACATGAATTAGTGATGGTTCAAATATTGGTTTTTTTTTTTGACTCATTGACATACATAAAAGGAACAAAAGTCAACTGACATCCTCTTGAGATATATCTGAATGTCAATTATCCTCCCTTTTTTTCATTTTTCTTCCTTCTTAGTCTACCTTCTAATATCACTAATACCCAACACAGCCAATGCTGAAGGGGTATTTGCAAATAAGATCCTTTACAAATACATTCAATATTTTCAATCACAAATGGCATTATCAATATATACCTAACATCACTGAATTCAAAACAGTAAAGAACATGAGGAGGGATTTTGAATGTGAGATGTACCATAATTTAAATATATTATTGTCAGCTTTTATCACTACATGAAATTAGGCAAAGGTAAAAGTGAGTAAAGAAAATGTCTTTATGCTAAAAATTAAACTGCTTTGTCTTGTTTTGGGCGTTTGCTGTTGTTTTGTTTTGTTTGTTTTTTATTTTTGTTCTTGTTTGTTTGCTTGTTTGTTTGTTTTTGCCTTTGGTGAATGGCATTCCTACCCTCACAAGTCATTTCTGATATTAATGGAACCATTTGCAATGTGTTCTGATATCCACATCTGACCTGTGTATTCTTAAAAATGGTCTCATCCCTCTCCCCTTCTACTCCATCTCCAAGTACTGCAGTTTGGATCCCAGTGGTATCAAACAAACTGTGTTGGTACCCCATTAGCTGGCTCCTTAAACTGTAATCTCTTCCTTTTCCCAAATTAATTCAGTGATATCAACCACTGTCACACTAAGACATGTTAGAGCTTGATATTTGCATCTTCATTACTTTTACCACATTCTGTTCATTATGGAGAAATTATAAGTTCCTTACTCGTGTGCTTAAGTTGATTACTTGCTACACATTACCAGACACACCTCAGGACTGTATTTCAGCCACTTCAAACTGTTCAACCATATTCAATTCACAAAAATATTTGCTTACTCTGAACCTCTGTGACTTTAAATAACCTGCTCTCTCACATGGGACTCTATTGTTTTGCTTTCCTCGTCTTCTGTTACTTGTTATTTTCCAACTTTCAAGGCACAGTTTTATGACAATGTTTGTTGTTTGTTTGCTTGTTTTTTAAGTTTCTTATTTGCCTATTATATTTGGGTTTCTGTTACTGTAATAAAACACTAGGACTCAAAGGACCTGAGGAAGAAATGGTTTATTTCATCTTACAACACTAGGGTCTAACTCCAGTACTGAGAGAAGTAGGCCAAGCAACCCAGGCAGAAGCCATGGATGCACACTGATTACTGACTTGCTCCTCATAGTTTACTAAGCCTGCTTTCTTATACAAGCCAGGCTCACCCACCCAGGGTAACTGTGCCATTTGTGGAATGGGAACACCCATATCACCCACTAAGAAAATGCCCTACAGGCTTGCCTACAGATGGATCAGGTAGAGATATTTTCTTTTTCTTTTTCTTTTCTTTCTATAATTATTGTTTATTTTCATCTTATATTTATTTTTTGGCTTTCTTTTTTTGAGGTTCCCTCTTCCTAAATGAATCTAACTTGTGTGAAGTTGACATAAAAAATAACCAACACAATTAACCCCCTCTCAACCTAACACACACTTTACTGATAAACAAAAATCTTCTTTTGTTCATTTCCAACATCTCATATTAATATTAATACTATGAAACATTCCGAGATTTAAGTTCCAGTCTTTAAAAATTCAAACCCGTTAAAAGTTTAGTCTCTTTTAAACATCCAAAGTCTTTTTCTAAGTTGTTTTCCTAAATATCCAAATTCTTACTAAAATATCCAAAGTCTCTCTAAAACATCCAAATCTGTAAAATTATAAATCTCTCTAAAATCCCAAAGTCTCTTAACTGTGGGTTCCTGAAAAATAAAAAAGTAAGTTACATACTTCTTATTTTAGACGGGGATGACTAGTACACAGTCATAATCAAACTGAAGCAAATCCCAAGTCCACCAATGAAAATAATGAAGGATTGACATGTGAGACCCGTTCGGGATCCTCTGTACTCCATAGGACTCAGGCAGTCCCTCACCTCCATCTCCGCCAACCACAGAAATCACAGCTCACCTCACAGGTTCAACAGCTCTACTCCACAACAGCTGCTGTTCATGGAACTGACATCTCCAAAATCCTCAGCTCTCCTCTGCAACTGGGCTTCAACTTCACTAGTAGCCTCTCCTGGGCTCTCTTCAGGGACTCTGACCCGTCTCATGGTAATAAAGCTCAACTTCTCTCCATAAGTCTATCAATTCTGGGGCTTCTATTGCAACTTAGGCTGCACCTTCTCTGATGTCCTCTTCTGGCCTACCTTCAGGGACTCCATCCCTGCCACACAGTGCCAAGCCTCAGTTGATCTCCACGACCCCTTCAGGTCTACAAAACCAGTATCATTTGGGTGACTGTTACACATTACCAAGTTCAGCTGCCTGAATGAGGTACAACTTGGCCCCTTCTGGACTACCAGGTCTCTCTGTGCTGACCCGGAGAAACACTTCCCAGAAGATTTCACTTCAAAGATGCTGGTCTCTTTTTAACCATGGGTGATTCTTCAGCACTATCTGATCAATATTGATTGTCACAGTAAAGCAAAGGTTGATTTTATTAGTTCTGGTCTCTTGTTAAGTACAGTCAGTTCTTCAGCTCCAGCTGACCAGAAATACAGATTTTTTTTTAATTCAAAATATTGGACATCTCTGATAGAGTCTTTAAGGAACTCTCAAATTTCTTCCAAAACTTCACAAGCCAGGCTTCTATCATCTGCACTGCTCTAGGGTTCTTTTCCAAGTCACAACAGCTAAGCTCTAATATCATAATTGCTCAGTAAATCTTATTAAAGTGAATATTTACTTATCATAATGGACATAAAATTTAAAAGTTAATGTGAAACAAAGTATAGAAAAGGGTGATACAGATTGTTAACTGGGTCACTATTAAAAGTTAGTCTTGGAGAAAAATCTATGGGTGAATTTATTTAATTAAACTTGATGTATGTTATGTGCTGTGTTTTTTGTTATCTTCCATATTTTTCCAACAATGATGTTAGTAATGATGCCAGATCAAAATCTCAATGGATAACTAAATTCAAGCCAATAGGAGCAACAAGTGATTTCATTCTTCCTACTTTAATAATCCCAAAAGTGACCTCCAATCCCTTTACCTAGTCGGTTGTTCATTTACCTGACAAATGTGTACGACAGGTACTGACCTAACTCACAGATTCATCTGATGAAAACACGTAGACCAATATCTCCATCAAATAATCATTGTTTGAGGTAGGACTTTCCAGTCAATCTGTGAATCAACAATAATAGAATCAGTATGCCATATTTTTGTACTGATGATATGATTTCTTTCAATTTGTCTCTTAGATACCTTCTTTATTTTCATTTTTTCTCATTTTTACATACCAACCACAATTCCCTCTCCCGGCCCTCCTCCTGCTGCCTCCCATCCTTCCCACTCCACCCCTATCCACTCCTCAGAGAGTGTATGGAATTTATGGAGTCACTTTTTTGTAACATAAAAGATAATGCAATGTCTATGTTTTAAAATACAAAAGCAAATCTGATTTGTTGGGTTTTTTTAACTTCAGAACATGTAATGCTGGTATATATCTACTTTTTTTTACCTACTTTATACTTAACTGTTGGGCAAAATATCTGAAAAATAAGAAAAAATAAATAACAGTAATGCTTTTCTCAAACGCTTCATGTCTAAAATCTAGTTAGACATGAGTACCACTCCATTCTGAAGGGAACTTACCAAAGCTGCCCTTCTGTTAAAATAAAAATTAAACAATCACCAAAGGCAATGAAATGTCCAGCCCAGATGGACATCAGATGCCAAAGCCATCTTTATTGCTGTGTATGCCACATGTATGTCAGTTTTCCTGATGATTTTACTAAAAAAATTTCTAAAAAACCCAGAGAGTTGCCTTTGTTATAAAATGGTTGTAATTATCAACGTGTCCTAAGTGTGTTGGTGATCTAAAAACAGCTTGTGAGGTTGATGTGTGAGTCTCATACATTGTATGAAGGCAATGATTGTTCTATTTAATCAAATTTTACATGGAGTAGTTCATCTACTTCGTTTAAGTCTATGAGTATAAAGTGATTAATAGATTGCTTAGTATTGATCCATTCTTGCACTTATGAAAAAACCCCAGTGGCCATGATAAATTAGGTCTTTTCAATTCAGCTGGATGCCATTTGCTGATAATTAGTATTTTTCATCTGTGTTCATAACTTAAATTGATATATTTGTTTTTAGTCTTCTTTGTTAGATTTTTATAAGCTTCCTTCTCCCTTTGTGTCCTAAAAACATTTAATACCCTAACAATTACTCCTTAAAGATTTTTTAAAGTATTTTATAAAATAACTGAATTTTTTCTTTTCAGTTGTAAGGAATAAGGCTCCAGCTTCCATAAGCTCTTACAATGAAAATCCTACTGTGAAAACTTCATGGTGATTCATTGATTTAAAAAATGTAATGAAATTAATAGTATTTTATAAAATAAATTTATTTTCATATTTTGCATATGTTTCCTTTTGTGTAGTATATATATTTTGTGACTTCTCAAAATATTTTTCCCATCCTTCCCACAGCAAGATAGTTTCTCAGTTTGTGAAAACGCAACAAGCAAATGTAATCAACCACCATATTTTTTTTTGTATCCATATCACTATACTAGATCTGGATATTAGATTCCAGCTCTGACAGTCAGTTGCCAGCAGAAGCCTATGTTTACAAGTCAGAGCCCAACTAGAATGCAGGAGCAGGGCAACACACGTTACAGAGCAAGTCAAAGTAGATTGAGTAGAGGAAACAGAGAAAAGTGGTCTGGGGCCACTGCAGCCTAATTAGCTTCTACATCACTGAGATGAAACACTCCTTGAGATATCTGTTTGTTTGATTGTATGGATACCGACCTCCAGTGATTTTGTCAGCAAAGATATGTCGCACTGGGAAACACTTACACTGAAAAAGCTCAAGTATCTTTTGCTTTATGCAAATGAATAATGTACCCCTACAGTATTTTCTCACTTCTAACCTTAGGTATTTTCATCTTTCTATTGTTTTTCAAATCGTGGTAAATTTTGTATTTTATTTTCTAAGAGGGAAGATGTAAAAGAGCCATATGACTTACTGTCATGGTAGAGATATCATAGACATTCACATCCTATTCTCTAGAACCTGTGAATATGTTGTAGAATATATTAAAAAATGAAAGTTACAGGCAGAATTAGTTTGCTTATTAGTTAGTCTTAACTAGAGAAATCACACTGAGATATCTGGATGAACTTAGAGTAATCAGAGATGCTTATACAAAGTTCAGGGAAGCAGAGCATGGTAGAAGTAATGTTAGGGGAGATGTGTTGGGCTGGCCATTGCTAGCTTTAAAAAAGGAAGGGAACAGAGACCCAAGGAATGTGACAGGGGCCAGATCCAAAAAATAATCACTCCAAGCACTGTTATCTTTGTCAAGCAGTGGCTCCAAGACTCTTGGCATCACCATGATACATTTCCCCCAAGAACTCTGAAAAACTGCCATCCCAATATCTTGTTTTTAAGTTTTCCAAACCATCTAGGATTTCTAACTTTCAAAAAAAATCACACAGCAAGTTTTATTATTGAACTGAGTTTGTAGACTGAGGAATGAACTTTGAACTCAGAGAACAATGACCAAATTACAACCTCCCATCTAAAACAATGTACACATGTGTAGAGTATGTACTTTACATAGGAATATTTGTTAATTATCATTTTGATTCCTCACCACTCAAGTGATACTTCTGGAGTCCAGCTTCAGATGAGGGCAGGGTCTGAAAATGGGTGGGGGAAGAGCAGCAATGGAGAAATCAGATGCAGGACACTTCTTAATTTTTTTTAGGAGAGATGGACAGAGAGGAAGCACATCTTGCTCTGACTTGTCTACTCTGACAGCCTGACAATATCACAGGCTTTATTTATACAGGAAATCATTTCCTCATAGGCTTTAATCATTGATTACAAAGTCTTTTCATGGTACACACATTTTCTAAAGTCTTCCATAATTACATAAGCATATCAAAGTAAAAGAAACAAAATGAGCAAAGAGCAAATATCATGAGAACTAAAATCTAACATTATGATAAAATCAATTATTTTAATTCAATATCCTTTTCCTTAACATTGGTGTTATAAAGCCTTGCAGTTACAGAAAAAGTAGACAGGATGTCCCTATATAAGTTTGACTAAGTTAATAGATCAGGAGTTATTTCCCACTACCTGTTATTCTATTAATCTACTATAATAAATATTTGACCTTTCTACAGAAATCTAATTCCTCAGTCCTTGTTTAAATTCTTTCTTTTATATCTGGCATAAGACTACCATCCTTTCCCTTGACCTCTGAAATGTCAAGTTCTGCTCTTTATTCTTTCTATACTCAGAGAAGTCCTGATCTAACAAGTCTGCTCAGGAAGCCAGGCAATTCACTGAGCCAGGATGTTTCTCTTTGTGTCTCTGTCATAAACTCTTATTTCAGTGTGGTCTCTATCTTTATTACAATCCTACAAGGAGTAAAGGAACATCAAGATTCCTAAACTGCTTACTTTTCCTTCACGAAGTTACCAAGGCTTGTTGTTTATTTTATAATCAAAAATCTTTTCCTTGTCTATACTAGTTCTGTGTTTTCTTGGGCAAAGTATGAACACCTAATGATTCAGGTATAGTTTGTCAGCTACTAAAATTTCCCTAAATTTTTCTTCTTAAATGATTTATTTCAGATCCTATGTCTCATGATTATTAGTACCACTTAAGTAATAAGTTCTATAGAAGACTCAATCTCTTGCGTAACTAATTCTCCTAGGGAATCACTGTTTTATTCTTACCATCAACTTTCATAAGAATTGTTACATTTTCCTAATTCCAGCCTTCGGTGAGGGGCTCCAGACATGCCAGAGACATAGACAAGAGTTGTGCAGCAAATTCCACCAGTGGCAGTGAAGGGTCAAGTCCAAGTCCTCCGAGCACTGTGGTCTTGGTCAAGCAGAGGCTCCCAGACTCTTGGCATCGACATAATACATTAATAACTGAACTTTGGGGGCAATTGTGAAGAAAACCATATGATCCATGATAAATGTTTGACAATTATTTGATAAACAATAGTAAGTAAAAATTTATAAAAATTTATCTAATCATCATGATTTTATTTATGTTTTTCTCATTCTCCTTCTCTGGATTTGTCTAATTTCCTTTTAATTTTCCTGTATACTGATTAATTTTCTTTCATTCTTATTTTTATGGAAAGAAAAGTTCTTTTCAGTGCTTTAATTTGTGGTGGTTGTGATGGTTGTAATTTTTATTTTGATTAAAAATACCTTTGAAAAACTTTGCTTTGTTTTGAATTTAATAAGTAATAATTTTGGAGTGACATTGTGGTTACCAATGAGATTTAAATGCTTAAAGAAATTTTCAACTATGTAGCAATCAATTGAGAAAATTTGTCTAGAATTATAAGTTGTTTTTCTGCTCTTATAGAATATTATTGAGATAATTTTGAACATTTTTTGGCAAATTTTTGGCAAAACAACCTTTTTTTGCCAGTACTTCTAATTTGTAATAAATTATTTGTGATTCTTTTAAAAGTTTCTTCTGTTTGCTTCTGCTTTTTATGATATAGCCCAGATTCACCAATGTACTGAAATCATCTTTTGTTACTGGATAGAATATTTGTTTAACTATGTAAAGATGTGTTGCAGAATATCTTTTTAGATGTAAACTTGTAAAAAGATGTGTTGCTGTTTCACCTTGCCTGCCTAAGGCACCTAATTGGTCTAATAAAGAGCTGAACAGCCAGTATCTAGGCAGAGAGGGATAAGCGGGGCTTGTGGGCAGAGAAAAAGGGGGAGCCAGGCAGTCAGCCAGGAGCCCGCCAGCCAGGGGCTAGATAGACATGGAGGAAGCAGGAAGACAGGATGGACAGTATGTAAATGAGGTAAATGAGCCTCAGGACAGTACATAGATTTATAGAAATGGGCTAATTTAAGTTTTAAAACAAAAGAACTAGCTAGAAAGAAGCCTAAGCTAAGGCTGAGGATTCATAATTAATAATAAGTCTTCATGTCTTTATTTGGGATCAAGTTGGCTACCCAAAGAAAATGACAATTACAATCTTTTTCATTTCTATTCACAGTCCTAAAAGTTGTTTTTATTCTATGCTTTTTACAGTTTAAAGCATGGCATCTCATCACTTAAATTTTACTTTATTTCCCTCCCAAGACATTCCCATTGAAAACAGTTTTGATTTACATAAGCATTGTCTTGTCCTTTTTATTGCATTTGCTATTTCAACATTTGCCACACTGCCTCATCCCCAGGACTTATTTATTTTTGTTATTTATTTTATGTATAAACATCATTAGGACTCCAAAATCATGAATTATATCAATAAATAAATATGAGACACAGTGGTACAGGTTCATGACCTTTCCATTTTTACTCTTAACTCTTACCAACCATCTTTTGTGCATAGCTTTTGGAACATGGGCTGCCAGCGATGTCAAAAGGAGACCACTGTCCTCGGTTTTCCTGTAGAAGCAAACATTCTTCTTTTTAGCTAACTCTTACCAACCATCTTTTGTGCATAGCTTTTGGAACATGGACTGCCAGCGATGTTCAAAAGGAGACCACTGTCCTGGGTTTTCCTACAGAAGCAAACATTCTTCTTTTTAGCATGGAGGTAGTCTCTCAGTTGCCGCCAGGTACAGACTCTAGGTCCTCAAGGACAGTTAGAAAGAAACGATGGGAAAACATAACATATTTCCATTGTGCAACACATATGAAGGGAAGTGACTAGCTTTCTTAAAACGTGCCATATTTAGGTTATCTATCAAAGAATTATTGCAAGAAATCCCAGCATCAGCTCTCCTGGTTCTTATTCTATCCTGTGCAATGAGGTTGACATTTTTCAAAGTAATGTAGAAATATCCACATCAGGGTGGCTGTGCAGATGTCTTATTAAGTTATATCAGATTCTTAAAGTTTGTACAGACATTATATAGGCAATTAAAGTATAATTTCTGAAATATAGCTCCAGGGTTGTTATATTTAATTTATTCTTTGAGAATTTCATAAGGTATACAATTAAATACAATAATATTCACCATCCTCCAACTCTTGCAGAATATCCCCCAGCATATTCTCTTCTTCTTTTTTTTTAAGTTTTTATTATTTTTTTTAAATATTTAGATTTACCTATTTTGTTTCACGTGTGAGTGTTTTACCTGTCTGGATGTAAGTTTACCACATGCATACATTGAAAGACCAGAAGAGAGCAGCAGATCTCCTGAACCTGGAGTTATGGATGATTATAAGCTGTCATGTGAGTGCTGGGAGCTGAACCCAGGTCCTCGGCAAGAGCATCAAAAGCTCTTAATCTCTGAGCCATTTCTCCATATCCAAGTTTTTTTATTTTTAACTGAATGTATATGTGTCTGCCAGTGTTTCAGGTTTTTCCATATAAGTACAGTGTTTTCAGAGTACAGAAAAGGGTGCTGGGTTGCTTGGACCTAGAGTTGCAGGCAGTTATGAGACACCAGTTTGAATGCTGAGAACTAAACTAAGGTCTTCAACAAGAGGAATACATACTCCTCAGTACAAAACCATCTCTGCCCTGCTTCTCCAGCTAATCTTCTCTCCTTTAAATAACCTGCTCTCTACCTATGCTTCCCATATGTGCACTGGCATGGGGCCATCTGCTGTAGCACACCTCCATTCCAAATGTGTACTCTATTTTTACTTCCCATGAAGCAGTAAAGAATCAACATTGCCATAATGGATCAGACTTGTCCTTAAGTACAAAGCTCTGAAAACATCTTTGCTCTTAAAAGGAATATTTTCTTTTCTTTTAGATCATCTTAGGTCAAAATGTATATAAAACACTAACAAAGTAACACTTTTACTCCATACATAAACATATGAATTATGATTTACTTAAACTAATCCACAAATTTGAGGGGAAAGTCCAGTGTTAGTAAGTTTATCTTTTTGTTATATAAAGAAATGGCTGACTAGATAGACGGATATATGTACATAATCTATTTTCATTTTTGTTTTTATGCCAATAGTAAAAGAACATTTGGTCCTCAGGAGGAAATGTGCTGTTATTTTAATTTGTAATTTTAATAGGAAATTGTCTGTGTTCTAAAGTGCTATACAGCCATCAAATACATCATTATTTGATTTCTGCCTCATTAAGATGACTAGCCTTGTTTATATCTAACCCAACTCAGAGCAGAACCACAGAGAGCACAGGACTTAGAAACAAGTAACCATGGAAACCAAAGTCCACACGTGTTTGCCCAGAATGAAGGCACTCACCTCAAGATGGAATTTCATTTAAATTAAATTGTGGGATTGTTTTATAAGTTCAGACTCTCTAAAGAATTTCAAAGCATTCCTTGAGCCAATAGGTTGTCTGTAAGCTTTAGGAACCATGATTTTTATCTGAGAAATGATAAAATTTCATGGAGTTATTTTTAAGATTTTACAAATAAGAACTTGGGAAGCTGAAAATAGTGTCTGTTAAGGTACAAAGTAAAGGCTCTTCACTTGTTACTGTTCTGGAGACAATGACCCTGAAGAAAGGAGAGCCAGCATTCCTGGAAGGAAGGAACTTCTTCTATACTTAGATGAAATCATTAATGTTCATGTGCAGCTCCTTTTCAAAGGAGAGAAGTGGACACCACAAGGGGGATTTTTGAGCATGCAAAAAATGCCTTGCTTTGTATACATGATAAATACATC
>CABHPQ010119687.1:3502-49196 GCA_902168405.1 Peromyscus aztecus | reverse complement strand
ACACACACACACACACACACACACACACACACACACACACACACACAAACACGTTGTAACAGTTTATTCTCTGGTATTTTAGTGCCACTAAAGAAATTAAAAGTCAGTTTGTGGTTCTGCAACTATATACATAACTAGATTAAACAATAGTGAGCTGGGATGCAGAGCAGCAGCACAGCCTCCTGTGTGGATTGATTTAATAGCTTTTTATAGATCTGGACCACACCATTATTTCCAACCCCAGCTACTCCGACCTTTCTCCTTCTCATCGTGGTTACTATTCTAAAAAGTGTTTGGTACATAGAGTGGGGGCACTGAGCAAGCATGCTAAGTACACAATGGTTAAACTCTAAGCTTTAATCTGTGGTAGCTCTTCCGAATAGAAAGGTGTACTAGGAGGAGCTAAGGGTAACAAGCAACTCTGAAAGTTTACAGAAGGCATTGTTTCATCTATGTTCTGTGAAGGACTGAGCTTTCTTTCCACAATGAACATCTGATTGATTTTGACAGTTTTCCAGAGAACAAACTTCCAATCATTCACAGCAGCATTGAGTCCACATTGCCACTCTTTTTGAGCAATTTTATTGAAAAATTTCTTCCTACTACTTACAAGCATCTTGCTTCACCTAGTTATTGTTTTTTTAAAATCTGTCTTCTTTGCAGGAATATGAACCCCATAAAGACTGGTACCCACTGTTGTCCAGAGAAAGGTTTGAAATGGTTTACTACATAGCAAACAAGACAAAATAAATCTCAACCCCCAAACCAAAATGCAGACAAACAACCCCTGTTAAATGAATCATGACACAATCAGCTGTGTGTGCTAAACCAATCAGACTTTCTGTGTTACACAAGTTATTTTGGCAACAAACACATTTATAATACTATATATTTTCTCTTAAAAATTTCACCAGAGAAAAGTATTGTTCTATTTTTGGCAACAAGCATTTCCTAGACAGTTTTCTCATCAAAGGAAACGAAGTATCACAACCATGTTCCTTCCAGAAAGTTCCATTGTTCAGCAGTCAGGGACAAGTGCTTGTTACTTCTGAAGCTTGGGTTTAAACAATTTTAAAAATGCTCTAACTCCCATCTCTTGCACTCTCAGAGTGAGATCAAGGATTAAAAAGCTCCAAGAGTTTCCAATCTTGGTGGAAAATTGGCTGTCACACGGAACGAGATATATTCTAACTGACTTTGCCGTGCAATTGGGTCCTTAATGAAAGCCGCATAAAGCAAACCTGCGCCCCTCTGTATTTCATTTGTGCATCTTGTACCTGGAATAAAATGTAACTGCTGTAAATCTTTAAGTTGGGTTCAATAAAGCAATAATAGCGTACTGTGAAAACTGACCATTTAGCTTAACAACTGATTTGTTACACCATTAACTTGTCCCCTAGCTTGTCTTAGGGCTCTTTGCTAACTGAGTGGTTGCTAACTACTGTAATGAACAGATTCTTCCAAGGGGAAAAAACATCTGAAACCAGAGTCTGGTGGTGTTGCTGATGGAAAACCAAAAGGTGGCCATGAAATAATGAATAGATGTTAAAGTTATTACTGTTTAATTGTGAAGGCATTGTATGACCTCCAAACGTTGCATTAGAAATAAAATCAGCAAAGGAAAAAGACATGCAGAGTCTTGTTAAGGCTGTGTAATTTGTGCAGAACATGTCAGAATTTTAGCTGCTACTAAAAAAAAAAAACATTTAGATCTCTGTAGTCAAATTACACGCTTTGAAAATGGGTACTAGTAGCAGCCGAAGCATTTAGCTTTCTCTTTTTGACCAAGGGACTCAATGAAGACAAGTATGAAGCCAGGGAGATGGTTAATTCTAACCCAAGTGAGCCGACTGGAAGGTGCAGTGTTGTCTTTCACACCTGGGACAGAAGCCAGTACTAACATCTGTGGAAGGAATTGAATACATTTGCTAAAGAAAGGTAGTCCAGCTTGGATGTCAACACCAGGGTCACATTTCTGTGTTTCTATGTAGTATAGCAGTATCAACTTTGAAGGAAATGTAAACTTATCCCTTTATTTTATAAAAGAAACTTAGATGTAATCTACCTTGAATTTTTATATTCTATAGGGGCTTTCCCTGACAAAGCAGATCCAACTCTGTGTTGTTTTAGGAAACAAATGGTTTTTAACATCTGATTTATCAAGATTATATGAGTGTACACTTGCAAAAATATTAAATGAAAATATAAAACACCATAGAACAGTGGTTCTCAACTTTCTTAATGCTGTGACCCTTTAAATACAGTTCTTCATGTTGTGGTGACCCCCAATCATAAAATTATTTTCATTGTTACTTCATAACTGTAATTTTCCTAATATTATGAATCATAGTATAAATATTTTTGGAGCTAGAGGTTTGCCAAAAGGGTCATGACCTACATGTTGAGAACCACTGCCATAGAAGTATCAGAGGAATGTTTCCACAAATATTTCTGTAGTTATGAGGAAGGGTTGTTTTGTAAAGTATTAAAAACAATGGTACTAAATGATGAATTCACAGTTGAACTGCTTATGCAATATAACTACACAGCAATTATAAATAGGACCAAATGTGATGGCTCATGTTGTTATTCTAGCTTGCACGATGCTGAGGTGGGAAGATCATGAATATCACAAACTCCAGCTAAACCTTGGCTTGCTCAAAAAGAGGCATGCCTTAAAAATATTAAAAGCAAATTTCTGAA
This sequence comes from Peromyscus aztecus, assembly GCA_902168405.1. Taxonomy (NCBI): domain Eukaryota; kingdom Metazoa; phylum Chordata; class Mammalia; order Rodentia; family Cricetidae; genus Peromyscus; species Peromyscus aztecus. Next base: position 46,493 of record CABHPQ010119687.1, on the reverse strand, counting down.
TGTAAAGTTGCAAGGCAAAGTAGAAACTAAATATCAACAATTATATATCATATAACTAATTAATTTGCTAAATGTAATATGCTAATAAATAAATAAGGACAAGAGGAACTAAGATACCCAACAGTTGAGTGCTAATGAAGTAAATTATGCAAATTGATAAAATAAAACAAATCTTAATAATCATTAAAAACATAGCACTATGAGGCTGGAGAGATGGCTCAGTGGTTGAGTGTGCATCCTTCTCTTCCAGAGGACCCCAGTTCTGTTTCCACCACTCACATTTAGAGGCTCCTAATCTCTGGTAGCTTCAGCCCCAGGAAACCTAGCACCCTCTTCTGGCCTGTGTGGGCATCTGTGGACAAATGGTATAAATTCACATACACACATAAGTAAAAAAAGAAAATAAATGTCTAAAAAAATATAGTCCTGTATGGAACTGTGAATGATGTTGGTGGTATTGTTAAATGAGAAAGGCAGTTACACAGTACACTGTAAAAATCTTAAGTAAGTTTCTGTCTTCAAAGTTAAATGACTAGGGAGAATAACATTTTGGAAGGCCAAATAATAACGCATTTATAATGATCATCTATGCATGGTAATATTTTCAAACATTGTTCTAACTTACCTACAATGAACATGCACAACTTATGAAAAACTGACAAGAATCATATAAAAGTGTATCAAGTGGACCGTGAATGAACTACCTGTTTCAGCATCCCTTTTTTTCCTTCTATTTTTGTTTTATGTTTGATGAATCACCATGGAAAATATTTTCAAACAGATGCCTTTGGAACCCACATTCAATTTTCCAGCTCCTTGGGGGCATACGTTGATACTGAAGTTTCTGTGGATAAGTTGTACTAGTATTGAATACATGGAATTTGGCCCTGCTCATAACTCACAAATCAGGGGGAAATGTTAGAGGGACTAGTTGTATTTGAGCACCACCCAGGGCTACATCCAGCAGTGAGGCTGACCATATGGCACCACTGATAATATAAAGTCTTTGGCCTTGAACTCCCTGCCCTGCCATGCCTGTGCTGGCAGAGTTCCATGCCAGGAGCAATCTGGAAAATGATTCCTGGAAACAATTCTGTAATAAATGTGCTGGGACAGTTTGACTACTTTTTCCACATGCCCCATTGTGGTCCATCACTGGTGTTCTAAATAGGAATCCATTGGACCAATTCTTTCTCTTTCATGGCTTTCTCTATTTTTTATCCCATAGAGGAATACGGTGCTACATTTAATGAAACATTAATCTGAATTTCAAACCTGGGTTCCAAACCTAGTACTGTCACTAGTTAAAGTGTAACTTGGGGCAAGTCAAGCAACTTCTTGTTTTTCAGTTTCTATATAAGATAGGTTGATGTTACTACTCACCTTGAACAGTGAAGAGGATTAAGACAGTGGACTGGGAATGTAGCTCAAGAATGGAGAAGTTCTGTGTTCAGCTCCCGGCACTACATGTATCAGGGGTAGTGGTGCATGCTTATAATCCTAGCACACGGAAAGGGAGGGAGAATCAAAAGTTCATGGTTATCATCAGCTACATAGCAAGTTGGGAACTGGCCTGGGCTACCTGAGATATACTGTCTGTATAAAAACAGACAGTAACAAAACAAAACAAGGAATGTTATGACAGAGATTGGAACAGAATAAGTGCTTAATAAATGTTAATTACTGTCATGGCCACAGTGCTCATAACCTGCCCAACACTTCCAGGTTTGAGATTATCTTTGGCTATGGAAACATTTCTGTAAGTAGAAGGAAGTAAAGATCACATCCATGGAGCTCTAATTTTGCTAGTCAGTCTTTTCTACAGCCATGGTAGTCAATAGCATTTTCTACTTTCCAAAGGAAGACGCTGAAACTAACAGAGACCTGTCCTGTCCAGTCCATATGTACCCTGTCTTTAAATGATTTCTTGTCAATCAAATTTCAGAATTCACAGCTTACGTTCCCACTAGTCCTCCTATCTACCTTTACTCCAGTGTATCTGCCACTATAGGGGCTGTTTGAAGAATCCCAAATAAACAGTATGCAGTAAGAAATGCTGGGAGTAATGTTGTAGTCTTTTACCAAAGGTCTTGTAAATAGACCTTTGTTCCATGTTGGTGATCAGGCCCATTTAGAACTTCATGTCATCTTGATTTTGGATGCTACATTCCGTTCATCTCAGGATAGGAGTTTTGTTAAATTAGTTCTTTTTCCATTCTAGTCTCCAATCCTACATGGACTGCCTGCCCAAATAGCTACCGATTATGGACCCATTGCCTTTCCTTCCATGACCATATTCTGCTTTGTCCATTCCTAGGCATTCATAACAAAAATCATCTGCTTACTAGAGACTCCACCTAATGGCTGTTGGATCCTTTAATGTGCCACTGGCCAAGGCAGATTTTGTCTCTGCTGGAGTATCTCTGAACCAACAACAGCATGCTCCCTATGTTAGCTCTGTCAGACTTTCAAATCTACACATTTTGCCAAAACCAAAACTTCTGTAGTAGGATATGAAACCTGGTCAGGTCAAAATAGTCTTAACTCTGATAGTATCCTGGTTCCAGCCAGTAGGAATTCCTCATAACCTGTCCTATGAAGACAGATACAGATTCATTCCATCATGGGCCCCTGCTCCATTGTCACAGAAGCATTTCATCACTGTACTTGTGAGAAGACCAGAACTTATCCATATGGGGGATGAGGGTCCAACAACGATTTTTACTTAGGTGCCAAAGCTAAGATGAACACGTTTTACCTTGAAATAATTTATTTATAAAATTGTGCTGACTTTTCAAACCTTTATCTTTACATATTTTTCTATCAGATGTAAAAGAGATAAAGATGTCTCCAGAAATCAGGATGAATTCAGCAGAAACTCACTTCTTCAACTATGGTAGAAAACAGCATTATTTGAAATTCTCTTGCCTGCTCCCTACAAAACTGAAAAGGGGCAAAATAACCCATCATTTGTGTATAAAACAGCCACATAAAATTGGTCTATAGCTTATCACAAGGAAAGGGAAAATACACATTAGTATGTGTATTTTATGTTCAAATCTTATTAAAATCAAATTATGTATTTTCATTTAGAAAAACTTCTCAATTAATAAAAAAAAAAAATGTAGCCATTTTGTTTGACAAAGTATCCTCCAAGCTCAGATAGTAGTTATTCACTTTTCTGTATTTGTATAAACTATTGGTTACACTGAAAAGCAAAATATTTGATTAAATAGTATTTTTTAACCTATTGAGAAGTATGGCCATCAGTCTGAAAAAGTGTTACAATTTTGGGCATTGGTAAATTCTAATTTGAGGCAAACTTTCAAATAAGAATCCCATGCATGACCAAAGAATATTTTTTAAAGGGTAACTAAAAGCTATTGTTTAATTGCATTTATGCTAATAATTTTGTTTATAGGATTATCATATTTGAGCATTATATACATGCAAAAATACGTAAAACTTGAAAGTATTTAGCAGGAGTTTTACAGTGCATATGTGTAACATCCACCCAGAATAAACAGAAAATAAATCTCCCCACCAAAAAAACCACTCCAGGAGCAGCTGCCTTACCCTTCCTTGAAGATGCTTATGTTAGCTAATGGAAACCAACATTGTGATTTTGAATTGCATAAATATGTTTTTCTTGGTTTTGATATTTAATAAATATGAAAATTTTATATAAAATGTTTAATTTTTGTTTCTGGTTATCTTCTTTTTGGTGCTGGGATTGAATTTTCCCCTTAAATATATATTTTTAAGATTTAGTGATAGTTTATTGGATGGGCTTACAGGTTGTGGTGTGGCTAGGCCAACATAGTGTGTCTCCTCACTGAAAGGTCAAGAATCTGCTAGTTGTTCAGCCCATGAGGCTGGAAGTCTTAGATAGTCTTTAGTCTATGTTGGAATCACAGAGAAGTAGGCTCTAACACCGTAGAAGGAATGCCTTGGCAGCAGGATGGATGAACTTGCCAGGGAGAGTGAGGGCCATCAAAGAGAGAAGAAAGGCTTCCTGCTTTCAAGTCCTTTTATGTTGGGGGCCACCAGAAGGTGTGGCCAAGATTTAGGGTGGATATTCTGATCTCAAATGACCTAGACTTTAGGTGAATTTTCTGACCTCAAATGATCTGTATTTATGATAGGGCTTCTGACTGACCTCAAATGATTTGTATTTGGGGTGGGTTTTCCCACTTCAGATGATGCAGATTTAGGGTGGATCTTCCCACTTCAATGATCCAGTCAAGAAAAATCCAGATGTGCCCGGCTGCTTGGGTTTTAGTTAATCCCAGCTGTTGTCAAGTTGACAACCAAGATCAAGCATCAGACATAGTCACAGAGACTTAGAAAACAATGACTCTATTTATAAAAATTATGAGGTTGTTATGCAAGACAGTGGTGATCTGGGTGATGGGATGACAAGATCTAAAGAGAGCAATGCAACACAGTAACAGTGGAAGTCTATGGATATCTGGCCAGATTGGGCCTAGTACCTGTGTGTTTCAATAAAGCTTTATTTGACCACAGCTTTGTCCTCTTTCTTATCCATTGTCTATGGCTGTTTTCATCCCACTGCAGCAGAGTTTAGACATTGCAAGAGCTAAGTACATTTACCATCAGGCTATTGACAGATAATATTTATAATACCTGGAATACAGGCTTGGAGTAGGCAAGAAGAAGACCAGATTTGTCTGGAAGCAGGAAGAGTTATTTGGATGTTTTTGTTTTGGTAATCCCACTATTATCAGCACTGGCTCTTATCTCTTCCATCCATCTAGTAGATCAGTCTCATCTCCATAGTCTTTGGGACTACTACTTGTTTGTATGAATAAAGTTTTGGGGCATAAAAAAGCCTTAGAGAGGCTGGAGAGAGAACTCAGTGTTTAAGAGCATATCTGCTCTTACAAAAGACCTAAGTTCCCATCATCCATGCCAGGCACTTCACAACTGCCTGTAACTCCAGCTCTAAAGGAATCTGATGCCCACCTCTGGACTCTGAGGGCATCTGCACTAGTATGCACACAGTCAACACACATATACACAATGAAAAATAAAATCTTATAAACAGTAGTTGTAGATGACATATAGGCAAAAAGGTGTGCCTATGCCCCAATAAACTTTATTTAGACAGACTGGTCCCATCTGGTCAAATAGTCATAGTGTTTCAATATGGCTGTATTGTATTGCTCTTTTTAAGGCATTCTTACCTTGTCTCTTAACTTTTGCTTCTTCATCTCCTCTTTTCATGGTGTTTGCATTCCTCCTTGTCTCATTTCCTTTGTCTCTTCCTTTTGCCATTTGTTTCTTCTCCCCCTAGGTTAAGAATCTTAGCTACTCACACTGTGGCCAAGTTGTAAATAGTTGAAAGTATGGCTCCAATATAGTGAACCATAGCCTTTGTCTTCATCCAAGGTTAGAATTTCCATTTTCAATGCCACTTGTTCCTGGTGCACAGCCCAGCTCTGTCTTCGCCAGAAGCACAGGCTCCCACGGTGGGCTTCACACTAAATCCACCCATGTCCCTTACTTGGGCTGTGTCTTGCTATCCCAGTTTATGTGAGTGTCACCACCTGCAGTTTAAATAATGGACAATTTCACTGGCTCAGCATAGCCTCTGGCTTTTATGTCATATTTCTTTTCTGCCTCCTATGAAGAAATGCCTATTTTTCCCTCCAGGTTATTACAAATCTAGTCACTATTACAGAGTCACAATTTTCTAGTCCCTTTGGTTCTGCTAGTATCGATTTTAAGCTCCATTTTACTTGCATTGCCTTTAAAGTCACATGTGGCCATTTTAATTTATACAGGTAACTTGATTAAAGATCACTGTGTTCCTAATACTCAACAAACATCATTTCCTCTTTTCCCATTTTAATTAAGTCATCTATAATTTCATATTTCTGTAGTGCTTCCTATAAAAGAGTTGGGAGAGGTGATTATTTCACACCTTCCACCACATTTACTAACATTTACCATGTGCAACCAAAATAAAGAGATTGTGGACATTTAACATACATTCAATCATAAATTTACAGCAGTATTTCTTGTATGTTGCATCTATATTCAATTCAAAAGCCATCTCCTTTTTGTCCTGCGGATTGGAAAGAACTCACACATCATGAAATTTTTTTTCATAAATCCCTTTTTTTGCAAAGGTTAAATTATGAATAAAGTAAAAGTGAAACACTCGTATGAGCAAATAAGAATGTATGTAGTTGCCGGGCGGTGGTGGCGCATGTCTTTAATCCCAGCACTCGGGAGGCAGAGGCAGGCGGATCTCTGTGAGTTCGAGGCCAGCCTGGGCTACCAAGTGAGTTCCAGGAAAGGCACAAAGCTACACAGAGAAACCCTGTCTCGAAAAACCAAAAAAAAAAAAAAAAGAATGTATGTAGCACATCGTCATGCAATAATCTCCAGTTGTATGCCCCTGCTAAAATAGCAGGGGCACGCCATATTGAAATGTTAAAGGGCATTTCAATCATGTAGGTGATGATGATGTGTAGAATGCCTAAGCTATTTATTCCATCACAGTAGTGTCTTAAATGATAAAAAAGGAAATATTTATTTATGGCTGTTGCTGCTGGAAGACAGAATTTCATGGATTCTAGTTTGGAAAGAAATGGTCTCTAATGGCCATTCAGGATATCCTATTTATTCTAAGAATTTCTGACCTGCTCTGACTAATTCCACAAAACTAACATTTAGAACAGTTGACAGGAGAGTTTTGGGCATTCAGTGTAAACCAACCTTCTTTTTTGAGAAACCCTTGAGCTCCCTTGAAATAAGCAAGGTTAGAGCAAATGTTATTGTATGGTGTGGTGGTTTGAATAGGAATGACCCCCATTCAGACTCATATGTTTGAATGCTTGGCCTATAGGGAATGGCACTATTAGGAGGTGTGGCCTTGTTGGAGGAAGTGTGTCACTGTGGACGTAGACTCTGAGGTCTGGCCAGTGTGACATAGTTTATCATCTGCTGCCTGTGGATCAAGATGTAGGACTCTTAGTTCCTTATCCAGCACCATGTCTGCCTTCTAGCTGCTGTGTCCTGCCATGATGATAATGGACAAAACTTTTGAAAGTGTAAGCCAGCCCCAATTAAATATTTTCCTTTATAAGAGTTGCCGTGGTCAAGAGGTCTCTTCACAGCAATAGAAACCCTAACTAAGACATGGGGATTTTAATTTTATAGTTAGCATTTTAATGAACATTTTTTTTTTTTTTGGTTTTTCGAGACAGGGTTTCTCTGTGTAGCTTTGTGCCTTTCCTGGAACTCACTTGGTAGCCCAGGCTGGCCTCGAACTCACAGAGATCCGCCTGCCTCTGCCTCCCGAGTGCTGGGATTAAAGGCGTGCGCCACCATCGCCCGGCTAAAGATTTATTTATTTATTATGTATACAGTGTTCTGCCTACATGCATGCTTGCAGGCCAGAAGAGGGCACAAGATCTCATTACAGATAGTTGTGAGCCACCATGTGGTTGCTGGGAATTGAACTCAGGACCTCTGGAAGAACAGCCAGTGCTCTTAACCGCTGAGCCATCTCTCCAGCCCGACTTTAATGAACATTTTTGTACATAACTTTTCTGTACAGTGAATTTATAGAAAAGAAACTTGAGGTCAAAAGGTAAACATTTTTCATTTTTGGTAGTTTTTGCAAAAATTCCCATTAGTAAAGTTGAGGTGTGCTGGAGGATAGTTCAGCCAGTAAAGCTCTGGCCGTGCAAGCATCAGCACTCTGGTTTAATTCCCAGAACCTGTGTAAAAGCCGGGTATGGTGACACACTTACAATCTCAGTGCTTGGGGGAGAGAGAGAGACAGGCAGGTGCCTGCTGGTCACTGGTCAGCCACCCTAGCCAGATCGGCAGGCCTTAAGCCTGTGAGAGAACTTGTGGAAAACTCCTGAGGAGTATCACCTGAGGGTGACTCTGGCTCCCACATGTACAGGCAGCCATGCCCACGTCCATTTGCAAATGCATATGCAGCTGCAGACACACAAACATGCACGTATATCTATCTCCCCATGCCAAAAAAAAAAAGAAAGAAAGAAAGAAAGAAAGAAAGAAAGAAAGAAAGAAAGAAAGAAAGAAAAAGAAAATGTGAAACCATCCACGATCTGTTGACATGACCCATGACTGGATCTTTTCTGCACTTCTTGTCACTGGGCTGCACAAATAAAATACGTTTGTACATTTTAAAGATAAAGATATTTTGCTTTGTCTAATTTGTGTTTCTTTGATGAAAAAAATGTAGAAAATAATTTATGTTCGTACAGTTCATAAATAGATCTTAGCCCACATGAGGGGTAAGAACTTTTTATGCTTAACTTTTCTGTTTCTCTCAAAAATATTAACTGATTCTAACCTTTTTCTACAGTTAAGAATGTCAAAAGTGGCCAGACCAATAATAAGCTTTCTAGCAGGATTATTCTCTAGTAACTGGGTTATTATTATCACTGCTATTTCTTGAGGCAGTAGACTTCATGTTGGGAGCTTGTATCTTTTGAGCTTGCTTCATTTCCTGGTAGTTGGGATGATGATTTCATTTGTCCATTTTAGTGCTCAGGCCAGGTATCTTTTTTGATTTTTGTGCAAGGATTTTGTTGTGTAGTTCTTTTCTTGTTCTCCAGAGAGAGGGAAGAAAAGTGTTAACAGTTGAATATTGTTTGAAAACACCTGTCTCTTGTAGGAAGTAAGAGCCAGTAAGGTAACTTTTAGTAGCCTGCTTGAGCCTAGACCAACATGTCCACCCCTAAACCCAGTGAAGGGGATTCTGTTCCTTAATGGAGGTGCGGACAATGGTACAGTACACTTTCATTTACACTCACTTAAACAGTACAGTAAGGGGACACCAAGAACAATAATCACTTAGTTACAAAACGTGACATTAACTTCCTCCCACTTCCTACATAAACAGTACATTTACAGTCCACTTAACACTAAAAGGTAATTTTCTCCTAATGAAGAGAAGCGTTGTTAAAAGTGTCCTGCTATAGGAAGAGCAGTGACTAGGGCCTTTTAATGGGATTATGCACACTAGATTCTTATTACCATAATTAGGTTTTCCAATGTTATGGGTTTTGTGGGTTTGTATTCTAGAAGAGTTCTTGCTAAATCAATAGACAACTCATCAGGATCTGATAAAAAGTTCTGGCCAAGTGAACTTCCCCTTTCAGATGTAAAATAAACTACAATAAATTATTAGGTGTATTGTGCTAATTTTTGTTTTTTGTTTTCTCGCACTCTGGTAGAACTCAAATTCACCCAAAATATCTGTTTTCTCAGAGATACAATTACGTCCTACATAGGGGAAAGGACTATTGAAGAAAGTAAAATATCAAAGAATGTGCCCTCCTGTTCTCTTCTTGCATCTCTTCCCCATTTTCCTCATTTTCTATAAGTCTGTTTGGAAGCCCTGGTGTAGTAGCATAGGAGGAGTAGGACAGCCGAAGCCTTGAAGATCAGGCTTCTTCTGAGCTCTCACTGTATGCAAAGTTGCTGCCAGGGCCTCCCAGAGGAACGGAGACACTGGAATATACAGATAATAAGAGCCTTTCTTAGACAAGCTTATATGATCAGAGAGTGTACGGCTCTCTGCAAGCTGGAGAGCCAGGAAAACTAATTGCTATTCAATCTAAAAGGCAGGAGGCCTCAGAATGAGAGGCCAATAATACAGTGTTGGGGCTGGAGGCCTGGAATCCCCCAGACAGTCAACAGCAGGTGTCCATATCCACGTGCTAAAGAATCTTGAGTCTGGTATCCACAGGACATGGCCACTGTGTGGGTGGGGTGGTGTGGGGTGGGTGAGGGAGCACTCAAATGAGTTGACCATAGGCATGTGTATAAGCATCTTCTGCCTTTTGTTCCATCTAGACTCCCAGCTTATTGGATGGTGCCACCACGCTTAGCTGGGGTGGAGGGGTGGAGGGGTGGAGGGGTGGGTGGTGTCTTCCTTATTCAGTTTGTCAATATGCGTGTCAATTATCTCTGAAAGTACCCTCACAGACACCCCTAAAGTAGCTTTTCCATTATCCTAAATGTCTGTTAACCCAGTCAAGTTGACAAACAAGATTAACCATTCCATGAAGTATTTTCCAATTATATTTTTAAAAATGCTCTTGAAACACTTTTGTCATTTGATTAGCGTTTATATCATCATCTCATGTCATCAGTATTTGAAAGCATCTTATAAGATCATGCTTTGTATTAAATACACTAGTATCATTTAGTCTTTGGACTCTGAGTTTGATGCTGATGTTGATGGCATTAGGTTTTCCCAGCATGCCAAGGCCCTGGTCATTTCCTTTGGAGGTGCTATGTCAACTCATTTAATCACTTAACAATCTAGTGAGGTAGAAATCATCAGAAACAAGTGCTGGAGAAGTTCAATAACTCGACTAAAGTTATTTAGTACTGAAAGACAGAACCTGTATCAGGAGGTGTTGGGGATGTAGTTCAGGTGATAGAGTGCTTGGCTAGCATACACAAGGCTTTGGTTCATACCCACAACTGTATAAAACTGGTGTGGTAGTGAACACCTGTCATCCCAGCACTCAGGAATTTGGAAGCAAGACTGTTAGAAGTTCAAGTTTATCTTTGTATACATAGAAAGTTCACTAGCTATTCTTTTTACCAGTTTATGGTTAGTTTTTTGTCAACTTGACACAAAGTAGAGTCACCTGGGAAGAGGTGACTCTCACTTGAGGAACTGCCTCTATCAGACTAGTCTGCTCATGTCTATGAAGCATTTTCTTAATTACTAACTGATGTGGGAATGCCCAACTTATTGTGCGTGGTACTATCCCCAGGCAGGTGGGCCTGAGTGGTATAAAAAAATGTTGCTGAGCAAGCCTAGGGAAGCAAGCCAGTGAGCAGGATTCCTCCATGTTCTCTGTTTCAGTTCTTGCCTGACTTCTCTTAATGATGGACTGTGATCAGAATATGTAAGCCAAATAAACTTTTCCCTCCCCAGGTTGGTTTTGGTCAGCATTTTATCAAAGCAATAAAAAACCAAACCACGCTGGGCGGTGGTGGCGCACGCCTTTAATCCCAGCACTCAGGAGGCAGAGGCAGGCGGATCTCTGTGAGTTTGAGGCCAGCCTGGGCTACAGAGTGAGTTCCAGGAAAGGCGCAAATCTACACAGAGAAACCCTGTCTCGAAAAACCAAAAAAAAAAAAAAAAAAAAAAAAAACAAAAAACAACAACAACAACAAAAAAAACCCCCAAAAAACCAAACCAGGACAATTAATATAAACAACTGACAAACATCCTACTGGGGACTATTTGAGTATACAAGATGCAGAGCAAATAGTAATGTTTACAATCATTTATGCTTTTTAGAAACTCATGCCCAGTACCTAAAGAGATGGGAGTGCAGCCTGTAGCTCTCACGGTGCAATAAAGAGGTGGTGATTCGCCAGCCAGAGTGCGTTCCTGTTGGCTGCATTAAGTATGCATACCATTGCAATTTTGGAAGACTTGGAAGTTTTTCTTTCAGCCTTCTCCTGCCTTGGACTGCATTTCTCTCTGTATTCCCTTTCTCAGTGTCCACCGGAATCTGATTTTTTTTTTAGTTTTGGTGATAAGACTGAAGATTTGTCCCATGCTAATATCCCCATTTGAGCATTATTCTGCTGAATTCAGAAGTTACAAATGATTTCGCTTTGGCAACATTTGCTAGAATATTTGAGTCACCCCCTCTAAAGCTCCCAGAAATGAATTCTAATGGCACAAAATGAAAGAAATTAGGAACTTGTTCTGGGAAGTTATTAAGAATTCCAAGTAGTTTAAAGGTGAGAATTTAGAGTGCTCTGACAATGGGTGGTGAACTACTTAGGCCCCTAGAATGAAAATAGGAGTTGGGGGGACGTGCTGCAGAGGAGAATTCATATTAATCCCCAAGAGAGAGTTTTATAATTGTTCTTTGTAAGGATCTGGAGGAGGGAAAGGAAAGCAGACATCAGAGCTCTCTTAGATGAATCCTAATCTTGGCTCTGTTGTGGAATATTAACTTAAGATGTGTTACATTTGTTTATGCTGTAGAATATTTGTTCAACAATGCAAAGATATGTTGCATTCTTTTATGTTGCATTTGTTTAACTCTGTGAAGCTCTGTTACTTTGCCTGTCTAAAACATCTGATAGGTCTAATAAAGAGCTGAATGGCTAATAGCTAGGCAGGAGAAAAAAACAGAGAGGGCTGGCAGGCAGAGAGAATAAATAGGGAGAAGAGAGAAGAGAGAAGAGTGAGAAGAAGAAAAGAAAAGGAGGATGCCAGGGGCCAGCCACACAGCCATACAGACAGCTATGGAGTAAGAAGAGAGGCATATAGAATAGAGAAAGGTAAAAGCCCAGAGGCAAAAGAGAGGCTAATTTAAGAAAAGGTGGCTAGAAATAAGCCAAACTAAGGCCAGACATTCATAAGTAAGAATAAGTCTCCGTGTACTTATTTGCCAGCTGGGTGGCAGGCCCCCAAAGAGCAAAGAGTAAAAAACAAAACAAAACAACACAAAACAAAACAAAACAAAAAAACTAACTACACGGCTCAGTCACCAAATAATTATTTTGACCAAAGCAATTAAACTTGATTTCTTTATCTGTGAAAACGAGCTGGGCAGTGCCCTTTTCATCATGTTTCTTCATGATTGTTTTAATACCTATAAATGTCTTGATACTGAGCTGTGCCTGATATATGCAGTAAATGGTAGCTTCCATGTTTCCCTCTGCATAGCTTCCTGGGGTTTAAAATAGGATGCTTCTTTACAACTAGGGGACTTGTTAGAGCTCAAAGTACCAGACAATTTGTAAACACCATCAATACAACTTTAGCTACCATGGACTGAACCAAATAAATGCATTTTACTTGAGTAGTTCTAAATGAGCTGTTCTGATGTACAGTTCATAATTATCTTATGGTTTGCCAGTGAGAAGGCACTATTATGTGATATTTACAAAGAGACTAAATGTGTATAACACCTTCCAAATTTCTGAACCTATGAGTAAGCTTCCCAAGGTCAACATTTGGATCTACAGGACTCATCGAACTGTAAACCTAGAGTTTTGTTTAAGTTGCATTGAAGCTTATATTACTGGGTTGTTACTTATGTTTTGTCTTTAATCTTATTCTTTAAAAATGCTTCTTTCTGCTTTGTAAGCTCTTAGAAATGGTTCTGAATATTTGATTTACAAGTAGAAGAGTTGTGTCATATGTGGGAATAAAGTGAGATAACACAGGCACTGTGCATCTATCTAGAACTCAGGGGCTAGGACGCCACCTAGCCTGCTGCAGTCTTCTGTGTGTTCCTTCCAGTCCTTTGTTCATCATTTTTTGTTTGTTTGTTTTTTGCTTTAAAAATAATTTCTTTACAAATCTAAACTCATTTAAATTGCTTAGCATGACTTTTTAGTATTTAGAAAATGTTTTCTTACCATTTTGTTTTCTCTCTTGATTTAATATTTTGCCAAGGTCTTTTCTTGATATTTTTTAAATAACTATGTTCATTTTTATCATATATTCTACTGCATAAAAATTTCAAACCTATCCTTTCCTTTTTAGAGGGATATGGATTAATTTTCTTTTAAATGTATCTCTAGTGAGTTGTGCTGAACACCTTTCACTTCAAGTTTTACCCAAGACTCCCTATTAGGAGACAGTAATTTTTTCCAAATGAAACAAATATTAAATAATATTTTTTTGTGGTATCATATTAATTTTGCAAATCACAAATGAGGGTGAGGTTCTTTCTTACTTTATTGGGCACTAATGTGAGAAATTTTCCACTATGGGATTTTAAAATTTGTTGGTTACATGTCTCCTAATCTTTCCTTTCTTTTAACTTTATAATGCTCTTAAAAATATTATAATTCACACATTTTATGTATTAGCTTTTGATTACATGTTATAATTTGTAATTTTGGTGAGGTCTAATTTATAATATTTTTGGGGGGAGTTCTGGATTGTGCTTTTAGTATTAAGTCTAAGAAATCTTTGCATAGCCAACATCCTGTAAGGCTTATAGTTTTACATTCTATAATTATGCTTTTGATCCTTTTCGAGTTGACTGTTTATAAGCTGTGTAATTCAGTTGGCCTATGGATGGCCATACAGTTGCTTCAGAACCTTTTGTTGAAATGGCTCTCCTTGTATTTAAATTGCTTTCATGTTTGTTAAAATTTAGTGCAGCATATTTATGTGAACTTCTTTGCATGTGTTTTGTTCTCTGTCATTGATCTATGTGACTTTGCATTTGCTGATTCCATGCTCTTGACTGTTCTACTATATGATAGACATTAATATTGGTCACGGTGATTTCTTCCTCTTTGTTTTTCCTTACGTTTGTTTTAGCTATTCAGCAGACTGTGTCTCTTCTCATAGAGGTTTTGGAATAAACTTGTCTATGTCAATGGAATTCCCAGTAGGATTTTGACAGACATTGCATTAAATCTACATTTTCTGAAAACATACATGTAATATGAATTTTAAATGGTCTTAATAATAAAAAACCCAGAGCCAGATATTGAGGTAAATTCTGAATGATCAGAGAGACAAAACAAGCCACAGCCAACCTCACCTTGTCACCTCCTCAGCCGATTTTATTCTTCAGACTGAAAGCCTCTGAGTCCTCACCTGAAAGGGTCTTAGCTGAACTGCTGCTAAAAAGCCTTCTTGGAAATCCTCAGCCCAAGAACCTCTGAGTCTTCACCCAAAAGGGTCTTAGTTGAACTGCTTAAAAGCCTCTATTTCCTGGTCTTCAGACCTTAAGAGCATGAGTTCCTGTTTCCTCACGCCTTTCTGTGTCCTGCCATATTACTTCCTGGGATTAAAGAAGTGTGTCCTTCCCAAGCAAAGACATGAGATGTCAAGTGCTGGGATTAAAGGTGTATGCCACCATGCCTGGCTCTGTTCCCAGTGTGGCCTTGAACTCACAGAGTTCCAGACGGATCTCTGCCTCCCAAGTGATTGGATTAAAGGCCTGTGTGCCACCATTTTCTGGCCTCTATGTCTAATCTAGTGGCTGTTCTGTTCTCTGACCCCCAGATAAGTTTATTAGGGTACACAATATATCAACCACACATATATGCAAGTAACATTATATGGACTGAGCAGGGTGTATTTAGGAATATATGTATATGCATGTATGCATGTAATAACAATCAATGAAAAAAGAAACTTAATTTGAAGGAGAGTGGAGAGGGGCATATGGCAGAGTTTGGAGGGAAGAAAGAAATAATTATATTGTAATTTCAAAAATAGCAAAATATGTACATCTTTATCATATTGAGTGTTCTAATCCATGAATACATATCTCTCCAATTACTTAGAATTAACTATCTCATTTAGGATTTTGTAATTCTTAGCATACAGATCTTGCTCACAACTTATTTTAAATTCACTACTAAATATTTTTTCTCAGTAGCATTAAATTCATTGTGAATGTTTTTAATTAGTGTGTAGAAACTGCTTGATATTTATGTTGACCCAGCACTTTTTGACTTGCAGAATTTGTCATTCTGATTACTTTTGTGGATTTCTTGAGATGCTGTAGATATGCCATCTCAAACATGCATTCTCTTTCTTCAAATTTCAAATTTGAACAGTCTTTCATTTGTTTTTTTGTATTGTCCAGTAGTTTGGTTTCTAGTAGCATGTTATTAAGGGTGTCGAGAGCTGACACTAGGCATTCATACCTTATTTCTGGTGTTTAACTACTGTTCTTTGTATCGCCAGTAGGTAGTATGTTTTGTCTTCAGATCTCTATTCCTATTTTTTGGAGTTCTCAACAATGTGAATAGCTTATCCCTTTGCCATTGTTCTCTTGAATGTGTGTCTATTTCTGTTTTCCTGTAGTGACAGTTCTCTCTACCTAGAATCTTACATATAATAATTAAAGGAAGTGATAATATTAGATCTTCTTTTCCTGTTTCTATTTGAAGAGAATGATGCCAATGTTTCACCATTATATTTAAAATATAAAATTATATGTAAAATTTATATTTAGTATATAATTAGTTTGTAGACTAAGGAAGCTCTTTTTAAGTGATTTTCTTTGAGTAATTTTATTTTAAATAAAATTTTAAATGAGTGTTAAAATGCTCAAATAATTCCTACATATTGTAAGATGATAGTGTGTTTCTCTTTTGATCTGGAAGATCATGTTTATAAATTCACTAGGGCACACCAATGTCTTGCAATTAACATCACTAGCTCATGATATATTATATGGTCAGTGTAGTCCCTGAATAGTCACTTCCAATCAAATGGACTTAATTTTATGAACTGGAGGTTATTTTCTCACTCTGATTTAAATTCCCTTCATTCTTCCCCCAGAAGTTCTTCCATTTTTAATATTTAGATTATTCAATTCTCAACATACTTACATAATATCAGTTGTTTATATTTAAGTTCAGGCAAAGAAGTGATTTACAGAAGAGGCATTTTGACCCTCATATATTCCTGTGGAGGTGAAAGCCTGTTCATCCATTCAATATGTAGACTTGCTCAGAAAAGTTGGGTGGGGTTTAAAGTTGAAGGGAGTCTTCAGTTTATGACTAAGTGGATTGTGGGAACCCATTTTCAGGTTTCCTAGTGGCTTTACCCAGTAGGTCTGCATAGAGAGGATGATTGGACACAGGCAGGTGTCTGATATGGTTTGCATTCCTACAAATACCCTAGGGCAGAGGCCCTCTTGACGCTATCCTGTATTTTCTATCTGTTTCTCCCCCCTCTAATTCTTCTATCTAATATTTCCTACTCTGGGGAAATGTGGGGCTGGTGGATAGCCCCTCCACAGTGGATGAACAAAGGAAGCATCCAACAGGACAGACTGACACATGGATGTTTTAACCCCGTACACAAAAGGATGAATGCCGAGTTTCGGAGAAGGCCTCATTCATCTTCAGCACGATGTAGGAAACATTTCCTGGGTGATGGTGATACGCAAGAAAGGCTCCGAAGCAGTGTTCATACCACAATCAAATGACCTCATGAACAGATCAGAATTCCGCAAATATATGCATGCCCTTGCTTTAGAACATCTCTGAATACAATGGAAAATGGTAGTTTTAATGGTTTATCTCTCACACCTTTACTATTTGGGAACTTACTTTCTCTACCAATGAGAAAATCATGGAAAGGGGTAGAAATAAGACAAGAAGCTCAGAGCCATACACATACACTTCCAAATATTCTAAAAGTAAACGGTGAAATTTTAAGATTTGGGGATCCATAATTTGTCGCCATACTTTGGTACAAGAACCATAGAAATACCTCCCTTCACCCCCGGCACACACACCTGTATACACAGCATAATTTTCCTTTAGGTTTAGAACTTGGTAGTTTGAGGAAGTTGATCAGCTCCAGGCATGTGAAGAGTTTCACTGACAGCAACACTCTCCTCCCATTCCTCTTGGAGCACCATGTCTAACCTGCTGTTGTTGAAGTGGCTGAACCCATAGAGCATACAGTCCCACTGTCTCTCATCTTGTGCCATCTCTGAAGTACAGGCACCTTGTGTAGAAAGTCAAGGAGGAGAAACAGCCTGTGCCAGCTGCCGAGCTTTTCAGGTGACAGTAGCAGTGTTTTTTTTTTTTTTTTTTTTTTTTTTATAATTTCTGTACCTGGTAGAAAGTAAATTTCTATTGTAGATAGTCCTGCAAGTCCAAAACTGTAGGAGGTTCAGAAAAATATGGGTTTTAGCAGCAGGCGAAATAGGACTGGCAGCACTCTAAGTCTCATGTTAAATTATTTCTAGGTTCTTAAATACAACATTGGCTATGAGCCAATCATATGTTTTGATTTTGAAAGAGATGGAAAAGATATTTGCCCCCAGTTCTTTTCTATTGTCCTGCTTGTACCACGGGCTCACAAAATTGGTACACTGAGTAGACTTCTGTGATTAGTAACTGTCATTAGGTTCAAATTCTAAGGAAGATAAGATGTAAAATGAATGGCCAAAGACAATTATGAGGAGCCTGATGTGAACCTCTGGAATCTGCTATCCAGAAAATAGACAACACCTAAGAAAACAATGTCTTCCAGATCAACTGCCAGCCGTGGCCTGGCACACAAAGAACTTTATTTGCATTTTTTTTTTAATTCATCAATGCTCAATCAGGCAGTACTCACTGTTTCCTCTTCTGGGGAGGTCTTGTGCTGATAAATACGGAAAGCACAGGGGAAGTGTGTGGTCAGCATTGATTCTAAGAAAGGAGAGAGACTGAGCTCTGGGGCTGCAGTCACAGTGAAGCTAAGATTCGGATGGGAAAAACACCCAAGCGCTTCATTTCTATGATAGCACGAACACATATGTTCAAAGTAATTGGTGTGACAATCAGAATCTTTGGTTCCATCTGGACACTTGCGTTGTCAACACTGCCCAGTTTTGAAGATGAAGTCTTCACTGGGTTTTCTTGCTGAGTCCTTTGGAGTTCATTCATTTTCTCTCCTGTGACTTGTGTTGTCGGAGCTCCAGTAACACACTTCTGATGACATCACCTATGCTTCATCTTTAAGTCTTACAGCACTCAACACAGAAGCTCTGCTGACACAAATCCTCCCTGCCTTGCATTTATGCTACCTAATTTGAAAACTCCTGTCAAATACTTCAAGCAGGAAAAAACCCCAGGAGAATTAGGTGATAATATTATTCAGTGATATCTATTGAGAACATTTATCTAATCAAAACAAAAGATGTAACACCTGGTATGTAGCCATCACTCTCCCAGCTGATGCAGCTGGAGATAGCCTGGCTGGAGCTCTCAACACACTCCTTGCTTAGTCCTGTCTGTGTGATGCTTTCAGTCAGAAGGTAAGGGGTGTAAGTGGGCCAAGCCAGTGTGGCTCAGCAAGATCTCCCTGCTCCCTGGCATGTCACTTTGATGTGCTTTGCCTTTGAAGTATATCCTTCCTTATTAGGCTCCCTTCTTCGCCAATCCCTTTATTAACTCCTGTTGTTTGGGGGGGGGGAAGGAGAGTCTGCTGATAATTGGTTCTTTGAGGGAGTGAGAAGTATAAGACACATGGGGAAGAGAACAAAGAGAGAGAGGGAGAGTGAGAGACCTGGCCAGGAAATAGAAAACCACTAGAATCTACCTTGCCTATCTTTACTTGAAATACAATAAAACAGTCTACAACAAATAAAACCACCAAAATAATCAATCTGACTCTGTAAAGTGTTTATCGTGGTTGCTGGTTTTTATAAAGACAAAGAAAGGTATCTCATTCTCATTTCTGGATTCCTAGGATTGTTTGGGGTTGGCTAGAATGCTCTTTGCTGATGTTTCTGGTTTAAACCACTGTTTTAAAAGAAATTGGAGTCTGCTCAAGTGTCTTTAGTTCATAAGTTTTAGAAATATTTTTCATAATATGGAGGCACACTACAGCCAACAACCTCATATATAAAGTTTGGTTAAGGTTATTACAAGGAGAAAATGAGCTAATATTTATGAAGTCCTTAAAAGTATGCCTAGGAAAGTAAATGGTATTTGTTTATTAAATTAAGTAAATATGATTTTAAGATAAAATACAAAAATAGGATAAAAACAATTTATAACATAGGAAATGAAACTCTCTGTTGCCATGCAATCCTGATCTATGTATAGTAATCTCCAAAGTCAGGTCACTTCCTCTAGGGACGCAGATGCCCTGCCACCCCTACACTATAGTTCGATAGTGTAGATTCCACACCCACACTGGCACCATCTCTTCTAAATAACCCCAGCTTTTATTTCTATGGTGCTAAGGAGGATGCTTGTTCTTAGCTACCACGTGGTAACTGTCCTTTTCTTTTAAAATACTATCCTCTACTAATGGGAGCCAGGGAAAATCCACTCAAAGTTTGGTGAGGAGAGTCACATCCTTTTTGGTTTTTAGGAAGAAATTAAAGTCAGTTTAGAGTCCTTGTAATTGTTCCATGTTTCTGTTGAGTTTTCTGGCATGCAGTAGAGACGCAGTTCCAGAATAAACTGCGTGCTCTGCTGATTGATACAGGTACATTAACCACCACACCTTCAGTAGAACCTCATCTGGAATGGCCCAATGACAGATTTCTTGATGCTGTTCAGAATACTGGGGTTTAGAAATCTGCTCGTGGCTGAGGCTGTGGATCACATCACTACTGTCCATAGGTTTTTGCCTTGTACCTCAGTTTATAGCTGCCATTCAGGGTTGAGGAACTGGTATGCTAACCACCCACTCTTGCAGAGGAACATTGGCAGAAAGCCTGACGCAGGGTTTTCTAAACAATTACAGTTTCCTGGTTACCATGCGAACCAATTATTGATGTTTCCAGACAAGATGTCTGCAGAATGAATTAAGGTCTTAATACAGAGGAAACTACCAAGTGTGTTCACTCATGGTCCTGAGTCTATCCAATTTAAAATCTAAAACTCTAAGGTGGAAAAACAAATTGTGGTAGCATTTACAGCCTTTAGACTGCAGTCTTGGATACAAAGACAATAACCTTTCTTCACTTTGTTAGTATGAATGCTCAGGGTAACAGCTAAATGTAACAGGGATGCTGGTGCTCATCCATATCATTATCTATGGATATATAATGCCCTATGAACTATGTCATATTACATTTTTAAAGGATACTTGGTTTCTGTATCTCATGATTGGCCAGCTGTTTTCTAGGATGTTTCTCACTTTGGAATTCTTAGATATTTCCCATGGTCATGGTCTGATTCTGCTCCTTGAGTGGTGGTGGTCCTGTCTGAGATACACCTTGGGCAATCTGTGATTCTATTAACTAGGATCATCACTTGTTTCGGGTGGTTCCTTCCAGGCCCGTTTCTTCTGAAGTTACTCTTCAACTTCATCATTTATACATATTTCTGTGGAGGAGGACTTTGAAACTGTATAAATATCCTATTTGTTTTGTTGTTCATTATTTTATTTTTCCTTATGTTATGGTTGATGGCCCATCATTATAATTTATTTTTGTGCTGAAGGGTTCTCATTTTTTTTTCTGTTATCTTCTGTTTCATAGTGACAGGTCTCCATCATCCTCTGAACATGCCCCTGTTTATTAGACAGAATGATCAAGACTCATCTTTGCTTCCCCTGTCCCAGCCCAGTTATCAGTCATTTTATCATTAATTATGTATATAATAAGGTTGCAATGGAGTTTAAAAAGTAAAAGCCCCATGACAGGTGTTACGTTTTTAAGCTGATTGGACTTTACCCAGCTAAATTCTAGGCAGAACTTACAAAGATGAGTGGTTTTTTAATTATTGACAACCTTTATTTGAAAAGAAATATCAGAAGCTTAAAAAATTTAGCTTACCAGTTGCAAATGAATGAATTCATTCACAAAGTACAAACACAAAGTTCTGCTCCTTGACCAATATGATCATTAGTTCCATCTGTTTCTGAAATGACACTGTAATGGGGACAAAGATTATTTAGGGTCAAACCAGTCTTGCACTTTCCACTTAGATAAGTATCACCTCCCTTGTCTTTTCATCTCGATGTACTCTTTTAAATTTTTAATGATAACTGGGAAAGCAGACAGAGCTATCCCTGAAAACAGAGTTAAATTGTAGAGAGAGCCCAGCCTTGGTGGTGCTTGTTCTTATTCTGACTCCAGAACAATGATTTTTATTGGAGCTGGTCAGTTGCACACAATGCAGACTCATAAGCAAGGACACAGATTTCATAGGCAGACATACTTTCATTTTAATTCTATACGGAACACTGCTCACTAGATATTGGAAGTGATGCTCTCTCTAAGCTTCATTTTGCTCACTTGTGACAAACAGTATTTAATAAAAATATGCTTACAGTGTTGACTTAGGATTGAATGAGTCAACTTTGACCTACATGGTCAATCTTTCTTGTGCCCACCCCCACCCCTTCAAACTCCTGCTCTCATTGCCCTGTTGCTAGATGCTGACTGTCCAACAGTCAACGTATTAGCAGTCTTTATAAGGCCTTTCTTCTTGCAGGTTTCAAAATTTATCCTTATTTTCTCATGAAAATTTGTATTTGTTTCTGTGAAGGCTGAGTAGTTTGAGTTTGAGAATGAGATGATCAAACAAGCCTTCCAGGAGTATTAGTATCTTAAAAACCAAATGTTGCCCAAATGTATCTGGTTTATGTACCATCACTCCATGAGATAGTGTGAAGGGGAATAAGTGTTCTTAACAAAGTGTATCAGCCATGCTATGTTAGAGGGAAGGCTCTCCTCCCCTGTGCTCTTCCCTGTCTCCCTTGACCTGAGACTTCTTGAGAACCCAGACACTTCAAAGAGAGTCTGGAGAATGGCTGCCTTAACAACTTTCAGTAGTAACTGACTCCACCTTATGGATACGTCAGAGGATTTTATATCTTATTAGTGTAGAGATTTCTGAACAGTGAAAATCAAGTACTAGGCTGATTGATTGATGGAAACTTCAACCAAAGATATCAGCAAAATAATCATAAATAGTGTGCATGATATCTGCGCATATTTAGAATGTGTCTACTATAGAATGATTTACATATGTAGGAAGGAAGATCTACATACGATGAAATGAGAAGAGCTAAATGGTTAACAAATGGAGAAATGCTTTTAAAAGAAGATAGGCATATTGATTTCTCAAGATAAGCCAGGCTAAAAGGAAGAGACCTTAAGAATAAGATTCACTTCATTCAAGTCATAGAGTTTATACATGAAGAGACAGATCACAGTAGTGTGAATGCTGTTACTAGACTCTGGATGTCAGTCACAGTCTGAGGGTGATCTCTTGTCTTCATAACGCAGCCTGAGTGCCACTCACAGTTATACATACTTACAGCGGTGGTGTGCATATTGACCTCTGACCACTGACAACAAGGGGCCTAGGAGGAAGAAGAAAACCTACCAGCTTCTTTCCCTGATATCATTTTTGAGAAGAAATGTCAAAAGCAGCCCCACACTTTTACTTTTACTTTTAGCTTAGACTTTACATGGTTTGCTTTTTGACGTTGTTTCTGTATGGTTCCATAAGAAACATGTAGGCAGATTTTTTTTTTCACCAAGACTGCTGTCTCCCCAATAAATGCACAGACTCATTATTAGTTATAAAAGCTCAGCCAATAGCTTAGGCTTATTACTAACTAGCTCTTACAACTTAACACATATTTCTTATCTATGCTCTACCACATGGTAGTACCTTTTATTTTCAGCAAGGCATATTCATCTCTTATTTCCTCTGCATCTGCTGGTGACTCCACCCTTCTTCTTCCCAGTGTCCTCTCAATTTTGCTCTACCATCTAACTTCTTTCTGCCTAATTATTGGCCAGTCAGCTCTTTTATTAAACCAATCAGAAGGCTCCTTGGCAAAGACACATCTTCACAGTGTACAAAAAGATTGTTCCATAACAGAAATAATTCAAAGAATACTTTTCTTCATTTCCAGGGTGGAGAGAACAACCTGTAAAGCCCCACTGAGCTTTGGTGCAGCTTGGTCTTCATCATGAGTTCAAGGCAAGTTCTTAACAATGGGGTGTCTTTGAGACTTCAGACTTGGCTAGGAATGAGCAACCCCCAACTGCCACCCAAAGCCAGGGCTATCAAGACTGAATTGCACCACCAGAGTGATGTAGCTGGTTAGGTCCTAGAAAAGCAGAAGGCAAAGATAATTCAAAATCCAAATTCATCCCTGGGAAAGAAATCCACCTTAGGAGAACTACCATAGCACAGAAAAGGGAGAAAAACACAAAAATTAAGAAAGAAGGGCCAGATCATGCCTTTTAAGAAAATGTTTTAAATCTGCAATTTCCTGTTAACAGATGGGAAAATTGGTGATCCCAAGACTGTAGCTTCAGTAGGAAAAACCAGCTCAGTGCTCAGAAGCAAAGTGATACAGCCAAAGCATCCAAGCAGACTCCTTTTGAATAATGTGATATTGATTGCCTTGAGAAAGTACAGATGCCAATTCCCAGTGAATGTTGAGAAAGCCTGCATGAACTTTGGGTGATGTCTTTAAGATTCCATTTATTTTATTTGTGTGTAGTGTATGTCTAAGTAGTACACAATTGGAGGCCGCAGCAGGATGTTGGCTGTCTTCTACCACTCTGGCTGACCAGCAAGCTCTAGGAGTTGTTCTCTATTCCACACCCAGTGGGAGAGATACAGTTACTTCAGATCTTGTTTCTGAGTTCTTTAGGTTGAATTTAGTGTTCAGGGTTTTATTGCTTAGGACAAGGCTTGTTAGATGGTAACATTATTGGTCTAATCCCCACATCAGTATTACTTATTTAGTATTCCTGGCCTCCTCAGCTGTGTTCTAAAAATCCTTGTTTGACTCTGTGTTATCATCATTTATACTTTGTGTTTATATTTGTGACCTTAATCTTATCACTCACTCTCCATGTCCCAGTACTCTTCTTTGATAAAGAAGAACGTATTACTTTGATGCTCTTTAGAAAGAGATGTATATTAACAGTTATATGTGAAATATTTTTTACACTGTTCTATGAATTTGTAATTCTGGAGAGGTACTCAAACAAAAATATTGCATTAGAAAGTTTATTTGTTTTTGTAATTGTTTTTTAAAAACTAGACAATTAACTGAAGTGTAAAACCACTGTAAATGGTTGCTGTATATTTGAACATGTTAAGTTAGATCTTATACCTCGTGAACAGTTCTGATTCCCATTCCACAAGAACAAATGATAAAGATGTGCCCAGAGGATTTGACACCCATGTATGAATAAGCTAGATAAAATATGTTGCATCTCAGTTGTTCTAATTCTAGGGAAATTAAAATGTCTTTGAATATAATATATTCAAATCACAGGATCCGTCAGACATTTCAAGCAATTTTTAACCACTCCAACCAATACATAATTACTAAATATTTAAATATTAAATACTTATTAAATATTTGAGTGTCAAGTTCTTTGCTGATTAGAGTTACAAGACAAAGATGAAGACTCTTTTGTTGATGATTTTACCACTTACTTGGAAAACAGAATTTGTCCTAAAGGGATCAGAGAAGTCACTAACTATGATAATATAAGAAATGCATTGCATAGCTTATGTTTCAAAAACATCATTAATAGTTTCCTCTGGAGATTGTGGTGATGAGGATCACAGCAAAAGTAAACACAAAGAACAGTTTGTGGTTCCTGCCAACATGAAATGCCTACTAAACATTTTAGAATAACATATGACCTTTTTTTGCCTCCACGGCGATTAAGTCTATCTACAGACACATGGCATAATATCAATTGAGTGTAAATAACAACACTGCCTCTGCTTCATGTGGAGATGCAGGGTATTTCAGGGAGTTTTGCATTTTGTGTCTGAAATGGAATTATTGTTCAGTAAGTATTTTAAAGAATGTCAGAGTTTAATGAACCAATGATATATAATTTTAGAGGAGTGACAAGTTTACAGAAATTAATATTATCATAGAGATGGTGACATCAGGCCGAGACAGAATGTAAAAGGAATGACTAACTCTTCATGTTAGTTGAAAATCTCATCTGATATGTGTTTTTGTGTTATACTCACACACAAACACAAACACACACTCTCATTGCATGTGAGCTTAGAGACTGATAAGTCATGGAGACAACCCTGTGCAAAAACGTGAGTCTTGCAAACAGTTCAGTTGTTTGATTTTCTATGTATTAATATAGTGTGTATACAGACCACAGAAAAACACTAGAGACCACACAGTGAAGAGCTTCATATACCATGCAAGGAAATTTAAATGATATCTTGTAGTCCTTAGGGGTCAAGCAGAGAAGGAAGTGGTCAGATGCTCTGTTGGTTCAGCACAGGGACAGTGTTGGGGAGCACTGGAAGGTGAAGCAGGACCAGGATGGCTCATGGTGCTGGCAAGTTTCCACTTATGAGGTGCTAAGATGATGAATTTCTATTAAAAAAAATCACCCAATAAAGCAGAAAACTGAGAATGTAGAACCTAAGAAAAGGCCCTTTTGTCTGAGTGCTTTAGGCACTTGAACAGAAAACTGTAAAGTAAGTGGAACTCTGAGGTCTGCTTAGAAGCCATTGCAGTGGGACAGGGGGTGGGGAGGAGCAGGAGGAGACAGTACATGGGAAGTGCACACTCTGCAGGTGCTGGTGCCCAAGGAAACAAGAAATATAAGCTGGGATGGTTGTATCACTTTCCCTATGGTAGAATGACTAAGTGGCCAAGGAAATCCAAGAGTGACACAAATACAATTTCCTCGAGATGGAAAGAAACAGGAGTGGTGGACAAAAATTGTTCTTCTGACAAACAAGTGTTAAGAAGACTCTCATTACATCATGGAGTTGTAAACATTTCTACTATTAGAAAAAATAAAATTCACATATAATAAAAAAATCTCCCCTTTCAAGCATGTTTTTCAGTGGTTTTATTCATGTTTTAATTAACTAATTTTATTTTACATGTTTGAGTGTTTTGCCTGTATGCATATATGTAACCATATGCATGCAATGCCCATAGAGTTCAGTAGATAGATCCCTTAAACTGGTTATGGATGGTTGTGAGGCACCATGTAGGTGGTGCTGGATACCAAATCTAGGTCCCCTGTAAGAGCAACAAGTGCTCTTACCTACTCTTCTTTAATTTATTTACTCTTTGTGTCTTTCACATCATGCATCTCCATCCCATTTATTTCCCCATCCCTTCATATCCACCCTTTGCCCTTGCAATGCTCCCCTCCCCACACAAATAAAATAAAATTTAAGAGAGAAAAAAAAAGAAAAAAAGAGAAGGAAAATACTAATCACATCATGGAAGCTGTAGTGTGAGTGTAGAGTGAGTCACACAGTAAACCCTTTTGTCTATATATCTTTACTTGCTAGTGTTCATTGCAGAGAGTCATTGGTCTGGTTTGAGGCCTCTGGTTTCTGCTACACTATGGATGTTGGGCCCTCACTGGGATTCCTTTTGGTTATCCTGCTGTTGCCCTGTGTTGTGGAAAGCCTGGGACTTTGAGTCTGTAGGACAGGTCCCTTTGTGTGCTCCAGGAGATCACAGATGGGGTGGATGTTGGGGTGGGTCAACATATAACTCTAGTTCTGGGCCAGGGTTGGTCAGGGTTGATCAGCCCACCAGCTTTTCCTTTTCCTCACCAACCAGGGTGAGCTCTCCTTCATTATCCTGATGAGTTCACTCCTTGCAGTAATGAGCAATGGGTGGGACCAGTTCTCCTGCTTTTGCATCCTTCAGGGTCAGATTCCCCATACCTACATATTCAGGATCAGCTCTATGGTATTGCACAGGCATGGCATAGGGGCCACTCTTCTGAGTGTGCAGCTGATAAGGGCCTGGACCAGCTCTCCCATCTGCCTTGGGCATTGATGGGGAGGGCATCTCATCCCTGCCCCAGCCATCACATGTCTTACCGACTGTTAACTACTGGGTCAGGTCCTTCAATATGTTCATTATTATTTAACTTCAGTACATTTTTCATCAACCCAGAAGGAAAGTCTAAACACAGTTGCACTGATTTTCTTCTCTCTTCTAATTTCTTGCTACCATGAACCAATGATGTGACAGCCAATTCTGTCCTTCTGGATTTGCCTCTGGTGGGTGTGTTATGTAACTGAATGGCATGCTGTGATAAGTCACCTGTCAGCCCCACTTTCCCTCACTTTGTGTATTGTTGAGGTTCATCCACGTGTGTCAGGAATCTATTCCTTTTTATAGTTGAATTTCATGTGGAGGAATCACATTTTAAAACTATTATACTCCAGAAATAGTCCATCATTTTCCAGGACTCTGAAGAACACTGCTATGAGCAGATAGCATTCATGTGCACTCTTTGATATGGACAAATGTTTATGATTGTGTTCAGTATGTATCTAGGAGTAGAAATATTTGAGAATGTGGCGACTCTATATTTAAGATTTTAAAGACTGCTCAAATGTTTTCAAAGTATCTGTATCATTTTCCAATCCAGATAAGTGTGACAAGTGTTCAATTTCACTACATCATCATAAGCACTTTATGTTTGTGTTCTTTATTATAGTCAAATTGGAACCCATTCTACTTTTGATTTGTGGTTTATGAGTTAAGAGGCTACACATATTTTCATGATCTTACTGGCCATTATATATCTTCTTTAGTTAATGGTTTATTCATTTTTGCCCATTATTTAATCAATTTATTTTTAGTTTTAGTTCTGAATTGTAAGTTCTTTTTGTATTCTGGTTTTGGGTCCATCAACAAAGATATAATTTATCGATATTTTCTCTCATTATATGGATTTTTAAAAAAAGTTTGTTATTGATATATTCCGAAGAGCAAAAAAATTAGTTTCTCAACTTAAATTTATCTGTTTTTTCTTTGTTGTTTATAATTTTGGTGTCACAGCCCAGTAAACACCAACTAACCCTTAATTACCAAATATTTATGACTATTTTTTTTTCTGGTTTCATTTTTATCTTTGTATATTCATCAATTTTGAGTGGAATTCTTGTGTACCTGAGAGGCACAGACATCTAAGTTTTGTTTGGTTTAGTTGTAGAAATGCTGTTGTCTTGATGTATGTCTTGTGGGACACCCTGCGCAGCCTTGGTGCAGCGGGGAGGGGCTTGGACCTGCCTTAACTGAATGTACCAGGCTCTGCTGACTCCCTATGGGAGACCCTTGCCTTGGAGGAGGTGGGAATGGGGGGAGAGTTGGTGGGGTGGGGAGCCTGGGGTGTGGGAGAAGGGAGGATAGGGGGATCTGTGGTTGGTATGTAAAATGAATAGAAAATTTCTTAATAATAAAAATAAAATAAAAAAGAAACGTCTATTTTTTCCTTCAGTTAAAATGTCTTGGCTCTCTTGTGAAAGTCAGAGGAACATGAATGCCATATTTGTTGTGCTCTGTTGGTCTTTCCCCATATTGTGACATTGTATTGATTCTTAGAATTTATATATTTTGAAATAGTAATGTATGTGATGTTCCTATTCTTTTTCTTCTTCTTTTTCTAACCTCAAACTTGTAATTATTCTGTTTCTCATATTACCTTTGGATTATCTTGTAAATGGTTATAAAGACTCCTTCTGGGATTTTAACTGGGATTCTCTAATCAATTTTTACAATGTGGTCATTGTAATATCAAGTATTCATATCCATGAACATACAATACCATTAAAAGTATTTCAAGGACACACTGAGCAGAGAAGTTGGGGATAGGAATAAGCCACATGAAAATGTCACAAAGCTCATTAAAAAGGCATTTAAAAATAACATTACATAGCAACATATTATTTTCTTAAGAGAGGAGAAAGAGAAATGTCTTCAGTATTCTGAGTACCTAGAATTTTGTACAAAGCTGGTGCATGAATAATGAATAGATAATAAAACAAAATAAAGATATTAAAATATACACAGTGTAATTTTTATTATTATGGTTTTCTTTCTTTTCCTTTCTCTCTTTCTTTGTTTCTTTCTTTCTTTGTTTCTTTCTTTTTTCCTTTCTCTTTCTTTCTTTTTTTTTTATATACTATGTGGGTTCTGGGCATTGAGTCCAAGCCCTCTGAAAGAACAGTCTGTGTTCTTAACCACTGAGTCATCTCTCCAACCCCACAAAAAACATAGGGAATTTTGAAAGTTACCTCTTAAGTATCTTTCTAAAGAAACTGCTGAAACATATCTTTCACTAATTGGAAAGAAGAAAGGCGAAGGACTTTAAAAAAGAAAAAAAGAATCCTATCTATTAAGAACTGGATCCAAAATTGCAGCGTAATTGTCACACGATGAACAAGTCCAGGGTGGAAGAGCTTGTCCAGCTTAGAAGGAGGCCTGGGAGCTCAGGAGAAGCAAGAACATGAAAAGTATAAACTTTGTGAGAGAACAAGATGGAATGTAAAAAAAAAATGGTATAACTTTTCGCTATAGCAATTTAGCAAAAGCACCTGAACCTTGTGAAGGAAGGGTGTATGTACATTATCTAGAATTTGTGAAGAAAACTCCAGTAATAATGTTTGATGATGGCTGTCCCTGGGAAGATGAAGGAAACAGAACTCTCTCTCTCTCTCTCTCTCTCTCTCTCTCTCTCTCTCTCTCTCTCTCTCTCTCTCTCTCTCTGTGCATAGAGTATTATGCCACTCTGAGTTTTCAACTACGCCTATGCATTGATATATGGAAATTATCCTGGCTACTCTAGCCTGGTTCAGAGTCTGAAGCTTTATAGGAAGGGTCTGGAAAGTATAGCTGAGAAAGTCAAGCTCGCTCCTTCGAGCAAGCCTGTACTTATTCCTGAAAGCTGACTGGCAAGGGAAGGAGGGGAAGGGAGCATGAAGCTATTGTTGCATTAATGTTTGGGTCAATTAATTTGCCTAATACTTGTTGGTGTTTGAAAGTGTGTATGGATTGAAGTGGTGGTAATAACATTTCTAGAGAATTTGGCTGGGGCGCCTTGAGGAGAGTCTTCTCTGAGACTGGGAGGAGGCCACCAGGAGAGTGAATTCAGTAACATTCTCCAATGAGAAGAAAGAAGCTGAAAATTCTGTTTCATGAAAACTCATAGGTTTTATCAAACAGGGCTGTTGGCTGTGAAGGGAGTTTATGGGTTCTTGTAGAAGTTGAGGATTTGAAGCTGCTGGGAAGAGGCTTGGAAACTAGCAATGACATACACGGTGAATAAATGCTGCAGAAAAATGAATGCCCTTTAAATCGCCTATGAATATATTGCCAATCACTGTGCATATGACTGAGTGTACTAGCCCTGGACACCTTATTAGGGAGTCTGAAAGAAAAAAAGAAAAAAAGAAGAGAAATAAAAAGAAAAGGAGCTTGGGTGGAAAGTTTCGTTAGCCAAGTAAGTACATTACCTTTCCCCAGTTCCTTGAAGTATGAAGTTAAGCAATTTTAGCTTGTACTTCCTGGGCTATATTACCCACAAAGACCGGGTATATGCATATTTAGAATGGAGAATGATGTACTGCTAGTTGGATAGTAGACAAATTGCTCTTCCCTGCTTCAAAGGGGGAGGGAAACTTTCCTAAGGAAATTCACTTTTAAGAGGCCTTGTAAAAAACTGTAAACTTTGGGTGTTTGTAAAAGGAGAGGGAAAGACTATATAGTATGAGAAGAACTGACTGAGAATCGAATGAAAAGAGGTGTCTGTGGTAATTCTTAACCATACTGGAGTGTTCAGCTCAGGATAATCGTTCTAATTTGGACTTGACCAGTGAATCAGCAAGCTCTTAATCTCCCTGTGGGTTAAATCTCTTTGTCTCCTCTACAAACAATGCCTTGTGTGGGGGCAAGCTGAAGCCAAACACTTCCCGGCTGATGCATTCACTCAGTTCATCAGCTCCATTTCACTCTGTTCTGCTTGCTTTCTGGGCAGCAGCTGCTGCTTCTAGCTGCCTCTATTCCTAAAGCGGTATCCCGGGGAGGGAGGCAGGCAGTGCTCTGAGACAGTCCGGAAGCAGGGAACACATGGCAGAGAGAAAAACACATAAAGGGACAGAAGAGAGACCCTGAAAAAAAAAAAAAAGAAAGTTCTGAATAAGAGTGATGGATTTGGACAAAAATGGAATGAATGGGAAGAGACGGGAGCTTGTAAAAGGAATAGAGTATTTGAGGGAGATGGAAGAAATAAGACAACATAGGACTAGTGGGTGAGAATGCTAGAGAGTGTCTTTTAGAAGTTGCTCCTCATGTTGCGGTGAGAACTGACAGGTGTGAGGCCTTCATGAGAACATCCCTTCTTACCTTTGCTCTACAATGGACACAAGGGAATGAGTGGTTCAAGGCACACTTTCATGTCAGTGTACCCATGTCTGTGGTCAATACATATAGGCTAATTTTAATGTCATTCTTTTCTCTGTGTACTCAAAATGCATTCCTTATAAACAAGTAGGTAAAACTTACCTTGACATAGAAATGACCACCTTAAATTATTTTAAAAATTAAAAAAAATAGTCCTTTTATTGTTGTAACTGTTATACATTTCTTTTCATAACTCAAACTACTGATTATAACAGTTAGGTCAAGGACAGCTATGATAAGTTACCTGTGATTTTTTTATACAGCCAGTTTTCTGTGTAACAGAAAACAGTTTCTATATATAAATGGATGAGGAGGGGAGGGGTTGGCATGAGTCTTTATCTTTCACTTGTTAGACATATTGACCTTGGTAATGGGTCAGAAGGTCAGGGAGAGTAGTATCCTGCTTCCCGTTCCCCCTTTCTTTTCATTCTCCTTTTTTAATGGAATTTCACCTTCTGTAATAGCTGATGAATAAAACATGTCCTACAAACAGATGTGTGGATTAGACATGTTTTGAGAGTACAAAGGAGCAAGTTGTACAGTGCAGTTCCATTTTAAACAAAGAGGAAGAACTCACATGTTAAGACTGTGATGGTCCTTGATTTTTCATCTGAGGTCATTAGCTTGCTCTGTCCTGCACTTGTGCTACTCATATCCTGTGACATCTGAATAGTTCTCTTTCCCAGAGAAGTTCTAAAGTTTGGGAGTTGCAGAATCAAGTCTGTCAATGGAGCAAAAAAAGGGGTAAGAGGTCAAGCCAACCTGAAAATTATGACGTCAGAAATGACACTGGTGCTGGGTTAGTGGAAGAGTATCAGATAGTTCAACATGTGAATTTCTCTCGGGTCACTAGAAGTTAGGAAGAAGAAATGAAAGGGGGAAAATAAGTTTTTGAGAAGTGTTTTTTATGGATTTTAATATATGTAAAAATATATAGCAATAAGATATGGAAATAAGAAAATAACTAGCCATTAGATATGGAGAGCTGTGAATTCAAGTTACAATCATATTTTAAATGTTTTGATTGCTGGACTTTTCTTTGGATTTTTTAATAAGGAACATGTAACCTGAAGCCCTAGCTTTTAGAAAGGCCACATTACCATTCAAGACATGAAGCAATTATTTTTAATGGCAGCAACAATGTGTTCTGGAGACTAGGTTAAGATTCTTATGGGCTATCCAGAACAGCTTCAAGAAGAAGGTCGTACTTAACAAGTATTTGAATATTCCATATAAATCTTGTGTGAGAGACCAAGGGATTTCATGAATGTCTTCAGAAATATTAGGAAACATCTGAAGTATAAAATTTGCTCGATATTTTGGAACATGAGTTTTATGGCCAGATGTGGTAGGAGGTGGAGAGATTCATTGTAACTACTGTTATTTATTAAATGATTATCAAATTCCAGGCATTGTTTAACTAATTGTTGCAATCAAGTTGTAATTCCATTGATCATCAGAGTCAAGTCAACACCAAAATGGCTGAGGACAGAAGCTTGGTGAACACTGATGTTTAGAAGCCAGTAAAGAAACAGAAAACCAAAATATGATCAGAACTATTATACAAACAATAAAAATCAGAGTCGTGGAGCAGAGAAGAGCCCAAGAGGTTGCTGTGGGTAAGAGAGCCAGGCTCCAATAGCTAGAGGTGTTAGAAGAAAGAAATGTCGGGAGGCCACTGTTGGCATTTTTGAGAGAATTTTCATTTCAGCTTTGGAAATTGAGATGTTAGCCAAGAAGGCTTTAGTGATATATAAAGAGCAGGTGGACCCAGGAGAGAACTGGCTGCTTTCTGTGGATATCGCTCTGTATAAATAAAATGCTGATTGGCCAGTAGCCAGGCAGGAAGTATAGGCGGGACAAGCAGAGAAGAGAATTCTGAGAACAGGAAGGCTGCGTCAGGAGATGCTACCAGCCGCCACCATGAGTACCAACATGTAAGATACTGGTAAGCCACGAGCCATGTGGCAAGGTATAGATTTATAGAAATGAGTTAATTTAAGATGTAAGAACTAGATAGCTAGAAGCCTGAGCCATTAGGCCAAACAGTTTAAATAAGAGTCTGTGTGTTTATTTTATGAGTGGGCTGCGGGACTGCTGGGGCTTGGCAGGAGCTGGAGAGAAACTCTCCAGCTACAGCTGCTCCTTAGGGTTCATGGCCCTTAGAGGAAGGAAATGGGAGAGTGACTCAAGGTGTCAATAAGGGACCAGCTTGCTGTTAGAGAAGAAGAGGATGGAACATTAAAGACAAAGATAACTGATGCGGGCAAGTTGGTGAGAGGTAGGCTTGGTGGGGACAGGCTTATTGGTGGAAGTGTTAAGGCAACTCCACGTAGTTAAAAGGGAGGTTTATTTTGTGGGGTAACTTACAAGTAAAGGGATAGGTTACGGGGTCTGGGAGAAGTGCAGTCCAGCAGTGTTCTCTGGAGAACTCTGCTCGGTCTACCTCCAGCATCCAGGATCCAGGAACCAAGTGGGCTGGCACATCTGGATCTCAGGTCTTAAGGGTTCCTGTCTCGACCCCGCCTCGTAGGTGTAACAGTTACTGGAAGCCTCAATAGGGGTAGTACTTCCAGGTCAAAGCTGGAACAACTACCCACTACACAGACTCTTGAAGGCAGAGCCAAAACGGAAGTTGTCCATGATCATGGTACTCTGAACACAATTTTTATTGTCACTGTTTTGTATCCCTTCTTCTGGATTCTGCAGAGGTAAAGAAGGGGCTGTAGCTGGGGTATTAAATGTCTTCCAAAATCCAACATGGTAGCTCCCAGTTATGGCACTGGTGGGGGATGGTGGAAACTCTAAGATCCAGGGCCTCATGGGAGACATGCTGGCTGGTCATTGGGGGCATGCTCTTAGGACAGAGGGACTCCAGCCACTTTCTCTTTCTCTGACATATGCTTCCGAATTGGGAAGCGAGTGGCTTTGATCTGCTACTTTCTCTTCTCTGGTGTAGTGATACAAGATTTCTTAGATCCCCCAAAGCAATAGATGACTGATTTCAGATGTAAACTTAAGAATCAGGGGAGAAACAGGAAAAAATTCAAGCCCCAACAGTACCCCACAGAAAACAATTGTTTTCTCTTTATAGGTTGAAATTTTAGGAAATTATTATTTTTTGTAGTAACTGAGTTTGTTCCTGCAACTCGGCTAGAATCAATGGTTTCAGGACTTTTTGTATAGCAGTGCGTGGCTTCTCTGACTATAGAAAATCATCAAAATAATATAGAACTTTGGTCTGCACATCAGCCCAACTATACTTGTGCGTAAGCCAAGCATGGACAAAGTAGAACATACATTGTATGGAGCGTAGGTATGCGGGGGTTCAGGTGTATCTCAACCCCAACCCACTCTCAGGGCATCCAAACAGATGCCTGACAGTTGAGCCTCCCACTGTACTCACAGGGTTTGGTTTTTCAGAAGCACCAGTGTCCACCTAAACAGGCTCAGCCTGCAGTTAGTAACAGGCAGACATAGTTTCTATTAGACCCAATTTTCTGGATGCAGCAGGAATTTGGGGGATAGGGAACTTTTTTTTTTTTTAGTTAATTGTTATCAGTTTAGGCAAGGAAGACAAGCCAGCAAATGTCAGAACATGGAACAGATGCTTTGTTAGGGCTGGCTTCATGAATTGGAACCTAAATATAAATTACACAACGTCACTTAAGTCCCTTGCCAAGCAGCAAACACTTTTTCTTCACTTATCTGTTGTTGTCACAGATCCTGGGATTAAAAAAAAAATATGTATTTCAAGTGAAAGTGGTGAAGGAGTATTCAGCAGGTATCCCTGTGCAGGGGTCTCTCACATAGGACATTCACTGAAACCTCAGTCAGAGCTTCAAAACTGAGAACGAGTCAGAAAAGCAACGGACTTCCTCTTTCTTGTTCCACAGACGGAGAAGCTTGAGTTCCAAGGCTGAGTGACAAGACCATTTTAGGAAGGTGAAGATCACAGGAGAAGCCAGGTCTTTGTAGATCTTATTCATTCCCTTGCTTAGGGGAGGAATTAATTGACCTGAGAACTGAGTCATCTTGGTCCTAGGAATACAGACTTATACCAGGCCTGAGCCTGATGTCACTGGTACACAGCAGGGTTTAACCACTTACTGAGCAGTTATCACATGTCTGCCCCCGTAAGTTGGATCTGTATACGTTCCCACTCATCTGTCACATACAATGATTCCTGCAAGGGTGGTGGCACTGTGTACATTTTAATAAACATAAAACTGTTACTCAACATGATTAATTTACTAGAGCTAGACTAACAAATTAGCAGTGGTGTCAGGATTTGAGCACGGGTCTCTCGGAGTGAACCTGTGCTGCTGGTTTGGGGGTCCACCGGTCACATGCTGCCATGTGACTATGAGAAATGTACTTTAGATCCAGGCTATCTTAGGTGTGTGAGTGGAGTAGGGTGTTTGCAGGTGTGCATATGAATGCTTGTGTGATAGCCAGAGGATAACCTCAGGCATTGTCAGTCAAGCTCTAGCCACTTTGTTTTTTGACCCTTTCCTTACTGGCCTGGGACTCACTGATAAGTGACTTAGGCTAGCTGGCCAGCCAGTCTCAGGGATCCACCTGTGTCTGGTTCCACAGTGCTGGGATTATAAGTGCACGCTCCCAAGCTTAGCTCTTTAAATATTTTTATATGGGTTGGAGGATCAAACTGATGTCTTTGTGCTTGTAAGGCAAGCACTTCACTGATTAAATATCTCCCCAGCCCAGTTTATCTTGTTAAATGGATACATTGTGACATAACCTGCCAGATGTTTTGACAGTTAAAATAAGGGCAAAAGTAAGTGTTCTCTAACAGCAGGAGTGTGTCCTTTTTCATTCCAAGTCACTCTGTTGGTTGATGTTGGAGCTGAAATTATGCTTTGGGGTTTCTGGTTTCCAGTCCCCCTCATGTGAACATGTGCTGCTGAGAGGGGAGTCTTGTGAGACAAAGAAACATGAGGCAGAGAAAGAGCAAACAGGATTCAACAGGAGAGTTGGCAGTGACAGTCGCAAATGCAATGATGGGCACGTGGCTAATCAAGAAGGGACCCTTGGGGAGGATTCAGTCATGTGTGCAGGGGAATGGCTGTGAAGCAGAAATAGCCCCACTGGGAAGAGAGGCATTGACAGATGTGAAAGCAGGCAAAGGCATCTTTTGGCTTAATTTACCTTTCATTTGACTTGAGGTAAACTAGAAGAAAAGAACCATTTAAAATGGATTTCAAATGATGGCATTAGAGATGCTGTAAATTGGAGGTAAAGAAATTGCAGATGATCTGACCACATCCAACTACAGAAAGGATTAAGTAAATATGATTAAAAATCTGATTTGAGTTTAAGATGGATATTGTGGTTATAAGAGGGGATCAGGCTGTTTTGAATGTGTTCACTCATCCATTCACTATTCATTAACTACTACTCCGCCTGGGCCGTGTGGGAGACTCTAGGATCCCAGTTAGACATGGAGAGCTGAATGAACACTAGCTTGTCCCTCACGGAGCTCAGTGTCAGCTGTGAAGCATATGGAAAGAAGTAACAATGTTATACCTTGACAAGTCCTGTGTAAGAGCCCTGCCTCCAAACATCAGAGGAACACAAAATAGGAGCATTTAACACAGCCTTGAAGACTCCTTTAGGAAATGCCCCACTGAGAAGTTAAAATAATCGTATTTGAAGGAACAAGAAAGAAGAGCTAGATATGATATGGAAAATACTGTACTCTAATGTTATTATTTTAAGATGTGTTACATTTGTTTATGCTGTGGAACATTTGTTTAATGATGCAAAGATGTGTTACACTCTTTTTTTGTTGCATTTGTTTAACTCTGTGAAACTGTGTTACTTTGCCTGTCTAAAATAATTGATGGTCTAATAGAGAGCTGAACAGCCAATAGCAAGGCGGAAGACAGAGTAGGCAGAGCTGGCAGGCAGAAAGAAAAAAAATAGAAGGAGAAATCTGGGAGGAAAAGAAGAAAGAGCAAGAGAAGAAGGACACAAGGGGCCAGCCACCCAGCTACACAATCAGCAATGGAGTAAGAAAGAAAGAAAGAAAGAAAGGTATACAGAAATAGAGAAAGATAAAAGCCCAGAGGCAAAAGGTAGATGCAATAATTTGTTAACAAAAACTGGCAAGAAACAAGCCAAGCTAAGGCTTGGCATTTATAATTAAGAATTTTTTGGGAGCTGGGTGATGGGTCCCCCAAAAGAGCCAATGAGTAAAAAGAGCAAAAACAATCAACAACACTCTACCTAGGATATTATGGCCAGGATGTTGGACTCACAGGAAGACAAATGATACTGAGAGTGTGTGCTAAGTGTTTCACAGTTATTCCTGCAGGTAGTGGTGAGGTTTGGAGAAGGTCATCTTTGGATAGAGTGGCAGCTCAAAGTGGATGTGGAGGTCCCTGCAGTCATCTAAATGTGAGAGGAAGGACTGACACAAGGAAGCAGAATGGAAAAGAAAAAAGCACCATCTTTACTTTACCAGTGCTCTGGGAAGTTTCCAAATAACTTAATGAAAATCTTACATCCTGTAACTTGTTACTTATAATAATCTACTACCAGAAATTCA
The DNA here is from genome assembly GCA_902168405.1 of Peromyscus aztecus. NCBI lineage: Eukaryota > Metazoa > Chordata > Mammalia > Rodentia > Cricetidae > Peromyscus > Peromyscus aztecus. Next base: position 8,226 of record CABHPQ010119687.1, on the reverse strand, counting down.
CTTAGTTAACTACAATGTTTTGGACCTTTGACAAAAGTCCCCTTAACTCTTTCAACTCTTTTCACAGGTTCTGTTCCAGCCCCCAGTCTACTTCTGTCTGCTACTTCTGTCCTCAGCCCTGTGTGTGACTGAAAGCTAGGGAGACAGAGTAAATATGGAGTTGGTAGATGAACTCTCCAAAATGGACAGGCATTTCTGCTTGGGAACACATAGATTTAATATACTCACCTCTCATGGCCATATTTTGGAATTAAGTATTAAGAAGGGAAATTGTACTGGGCAGTGATGGTACACGCCTTTAATCCCAGGATTTGGGAGGCAGAGCCAGGCAGATCTCTGAGAGTTTGAGGCCAGCCTGTTCTACAAAGCGAGATTCAGGACAGGCACCAAAACTACACAGAGAAATCCTGTCTTGAAAAACAAAACAAAACAAAAAAGAAGAAGAGAAATTGCTTATTGAAGAAAGAAAAATAATCATCAAGTGCTGGGGGGTACACTCAGAAAATACAGGTATAACTAATTCCATTCCCTTTTTTGGATGATGTCATAAGATTCTAGAGATCAACAGAATGCTGTAGATACAGTTATCTTTATTTTTTATTTTAACAGGATATTATATTCAAACAGGTTGATAGAACAAGAAGGGATGTTAGTACTGTGTATGTGTGTTATTTAGACCTAAATGACCAAGTGTCCATTTTGATAAAATTCAGTAAACTTGTGCTGTCCACTGCCAAGAACAAATATTTGAAGCTTTGCAACCCATGGTGACCGGTATAACCAATGACCTCACCACTGTAGCATGAAACCAATTATTACATATTAAAATATCAATGTGAGGACCAGCCAGATGGCTCAGTATGTAAAAACACTGCCAAGTCTGAGGGCCTGACTCAATCCATTCCTGAGTTCATTCCTAAGGATCCACAGATAGAAGGAAAGAATTGAGTCCCATAAGTTGCTCTGATCTCTCCATGTGTCATTGCATATCTGTACCCACACATATACATACATACGTACAAAGAAAGAAATAAATGTAAAAAAAATAACTCAGTGTGACTGTGATTTCAATAAAACTATACAAAAGCAGACAGGAAGGTAGTCATTGCCCATGGGCTGCAGTCGGCCAAACCCCTCATGTTGAACCAGTTGAAGTGTATCTGGATGAAGGCGTCCAGTGGAATGCTGTAGGTTACTATCTGTGGCTGTGCTTTGTTTAAAAAGTTTCAGTGAATTGTATTTGTGAATACTATCCTGATGACAGCTGAATATGTAGAAGATGATAATCAGTGTTCAACATGGCTTTGAGAGATCAGTAATGAGCAAAATGAGAAAGATTTGGTAGGTCTAAGTAGGAACTCAGCAACCTAAGTTAAAAGATAAGAAACAACAACAAACCAAGAACTTGTGTTAACTTTAGTCTAGGAGCCTGACAAGAATCTATGAGGACAGAAAACAAAAGAAAACAAAAACAGATTCTAATGTGACTGACCTGACTATGCAATCAAGAAGATGCACGATGTTAACAAGGATGCTGAGGAGAGCTGAGGCTGCAACCACAGCATACAGTGTATAAGGTGATGGAAGATGTCATCCTGCCGGGTTTTGTGGACATCAGAGTCCCCTGGCAAACTATATTGTGGCTCTTATGTTTTATTAAGTATTTTCCCACAGGAGCGGAGATAGCTACCCACTGATTTGGAGAAAGATAAAAAAGTCTAGAAATGTTTTACATAATTTGTAAATGGATAGTCAGTGGAGAAGACATTCATTTCTTTAAATTGTTGAAAACCCTCACTTTGAGAGCTGCAAGCAGTTTCTGCCTGTTGGCAAAGAAATAGGAGTGGAGGAGTATTAGCATTCCTTTGTCCTAAGAGGAAACGTTTGATAACCATTTTTAGTCAAGTATGACCTAATTTTACTTTGGGAAGCAAAGAATTCATGAATTAATTGAAATGAAAGTTTTAAGGCTGAAGATTTCAAGGGTGTAGTACAGGAATGTGCATCAGGACATATTTGGATGCTGCAGTTAAACCATTAGATAACTTCCAAGTAGATTCAAACTTGGCTTTTGACTGCTTTTTTACTTGAAAATTGTTTTTCAGGAGATAATTGCTTGTGTTCTAATCTAAGTAAGATGTTGTGCTCTAGACTGAGAGACCAGGCTACTGCAGGAAGATCTGTGGTGTGAACTTGACCTGGACTTGGTTAAGTGGCACCTGGCCTGTAACCACATGTTCCCTTCATAGTATGTTATCTGAAGACACACAATCCTAGGGTACTGTGATAGTCTTGTTCTGGTTGCATCAGATTAAATGATAAACCCCACATGGCAAATAGTTTGTCTTCAGTCATTGTTGGATGTTGACTTGGGCTGTGGATACTTTGCAAGAAATACCAGTGAGTTAGGTTGGAACTGGTCCCGGGGACACTGAGACCCAGTCACCTCTATTGGCAGGTGCTAGTTTTCTGTTCCTGCTTGGTATCCCCAGACTTCTCATATCCCATGCTAAAATCAGAATTCAAGCTCAGCAAGTTTTGAAGAATAAAAAAAAAGACCTATGGGAAGTGGCAATAACCTGGGGAGATCTGTTATCAGCTTATAAAAAGTAAGCAGCAGAAAGGCAAGAAGTAATCTAAAGGGAGACAATTGCCTGAGGTGGCTTTTGTGACAGCATAGACTTGTACTGCCTGCAACTACCAGACATATCCCCGTGGGGTCCTGGAAGAATTATCACAGTGATCTGGCAGGGTGTGGCCTTCAAATGCTGTAGCCTATGCTCTTGTTGTTTGGTACTGAGTAAGAGAAAAACTAGATATGCAGTTTAGTCAATGTAAAGTGGAAATTTCTTTATTTGTACCCAGAAGCTACTCAACAGCATCAGCAGGAAAACCATACAGGAGACTGCTAACTTTATCTTCAGAAGACATCTGAAATAGTTAACCATATCAAAATAAGAAGTACTGCCCTAGAACAGCATGAACTGGGAAGGGCTGGAGGTGGAGAGGGGATACTAGTGACTCGGGGTCCATCTGGACAGCAATGCACGATTTCCCAAGGGGTGAACCACTCTTCTTGTTTGTAAAATGTGGAAATTATGTACACAGCTTATCGGTAGTAGAGTTAGAGACATGAACTGTATCCCCTACAACAGAAGTAGAGTTAATTGAGGAATCACACAGATGAGCCATACTGGCATAAGGGAGTCTGATCATGAGACACTAGCCTTGGCAGAAAAGTAAGAGTCTCCAGTGCTGCCTGCCAGTCTCAACAGGGTAAGAGTAAAGTGCTTATTGCTGGTCATGAGGTGTATTACTTTGATCGGCAGGGGTCCTCTTCTGTGATACACTGCCTTAGCACATGCCAAAAGCAATGGGGCTGGTTGATTATGGATTGAACTTCAGAAACTGAAAAAAAACCACCTTACTCCTAGTAAGCATATAAAATGGTATAAACACCTTGAAAGGAGTTTATCATAAAACAACAACAACAACAACATAAGCATACCATAAGATCCTACTTTTCTATTCCTAGAAATTTTCAAATAAAGACCTGAAAAACTATTATTCATTGCAGGTTGCCCTGTAAGGCTCAAATTGGAAATCATTTAGAGGTCTATCAACAGATGAAATGATGGAAGAACTGTAGTATATCCTTAAAATGCCAGTATTGTTGAGTAATAGAAGGGACCATACAGTTTTCAACATTCAGAAATCTCAACAGGTGTTTCCCTGGCATAGGCTTGAAGGGATTATTTTGTTTTTTATGCCACTCCCATGGGTTTACAACCTTAAGAGACTTTATCAGATTCAACATTTTAAACTTTTATAGTACATACATGTACTGTACTACACATAAATTGTAACTCAATAAACCTATTAGAAAATACTATATAAATAATGCTGAAGGCTGTAATGCCTTCAGACTGATTGCAAGCCAAATGTGAACAAGCCAATCAAAGTCCTATATTGTTTTAGGATATCAACAGACATTAGAATCTACGTGATAATAAAATTTAAGTTGAACTCAAATGCCATTTTAAATATAAATGACTTCATCTTTCCATGGGATTCTCATGCTAAGAGACCCACTGCAATTTCAGTTTTATTGCTCACTTGGCTGAGAATAATAAACAACACTAGAAGGAGAGTTATGTTTGCTTAGTTTGATTTTTAACTTTCACTTTCAGCTCACATTGTTTCAGTGCTTAGAACAACGGGGCTGTGATGATACGGGGCATTTATAGGTGCCTTGATACAATGTATAGTTAACGCTTCTGAACAATGGGACTCTTAGTTGCTTACTAAAACATCTGCTGATGGAGAAAACTCTTCTATGGGAATGAAATCATTTAAAAAACTTAAGGTGAGAAACATCCAAAATAGTAGACTATTTTTAGACTACAAAGTACGTAACTGTCTCAGTTACTTTTCCTATTGCCTGGATGAAATACTCTGACAAAACTTAAGGAAGAAGAGGCTGGTCCTGGTTAGGTTTTCCTGTCTACTTGACGCAAATCAGGGTCACCTGGAATGAGAAACTGCTTCTATTAGATGGCTGTTACACAAGCCTGTGGTGGCATTTCCTTGATGAGTGACCAATGTTTGAGGCCCAGCCCACTGTAAGCAGTGCCACCCATGGATTGGCAGTCATAGGCTGCCAACATTTATTTATTTATTTATTTATTTATTTATTTATTTATTTATTTATTTATTTATTTATT
>CABHPQ010119684.1:0-25877 GCA_902168405.1 Peromyscus aztecus | reverse complement strand
TTCTTCTTCTTCTTCTTCTTCTTCTTCTTCTTCTTCTTCTTCTTCTTTCTAAAGGGGGGAGCCCGTACCCAGCCTTTATAGGTCTCATTCCACCGACCACCAAATGCCACGTGGGATCCCAGGATAGGTACACATATGCCATAGCAAGCCGTAACCGAATACCAAAGCCCAAATATGGAGCTGCCTTTGTCTAAATGTCCCGCCGGTGGGAAGGCAGGGACAGGGTGTCAGCGCCATCTTAAAGATGCAGCAATGCAGTGAAACGGCTCTCCATACTAAATACTTATATACATTACAAAATCCATCAAAAAATTAAGACAGACATTTTTAATCAATTGTGTAGAGATAAAAAGGGAACAAATAGATCCATTACATTGTCCAAATTATCTAAAATTTTATAGTTATTTATCAATTGTGAAGAAAGTCATCCCTGACAAACACGTTTTCAGATAATTGTTTAATTTAACCTTCCCATTGAGGCTTAACGTATACCCAAAGTATCCTAATATTCTTTGGTTTGTTGTCATTTAAAATCTAAATGCCTTAGAATGTTAGAAAAATCTGTTAGGACTGAACACAGATACCTATCCACCATTATTGGTTCTCATTGTATATCTTGGTATTCAGGCACACACCTTCAAACACCTGCCCACACAGTCATAGATACAAGAATAAACATTGCACCTTTGAAGACTCTTACAGTTGATGAACATACCTACTTTCTTCTCCATACTCAAAAACAATTGACATAACCGGGCAGTGGTGGCACACACCTTTAATCCCAGCACTCAGGAGGCAGAGGCAGCTGATCTCTGTGAGTTCGAGGACAACCTGGGCTACAGAATGAGTTCCAGGAAAGGCTCAAAGCTACACAGAGAAACCCTGTCTCCAAAAACCAAAAAAAAAAAAAAAAAATTGACATGTCCTTTGCATTAAGGAATTTCTGGATGAGTGGTGTGTCTGACACACTTGTCCTTCCCTCTCCAAAGATTCGCCTCAACAGCATCTGTTGTTTCTAGCCAGAAAGTTTCTCCTTTCCCACCAAGCCTGTGGTCCCATGTATCTGCCTGGATTTCCGGCCTGATTCTAAACTGTATTGCCATAGGCCAATACAGCTTTATTTATCAACCAATCAGAACAACACATATTCACAGCAAACAGAAAGATATCCCACAGTACTTCCCCTTTCCTGTCTAATCAAAAAGGATGGTTTTTAACTTTAACATAGAAAAATGGCATATAATAGAACAGTTATCAAGCAGGAATTATAGTTATAATATCTAGTGTATCTGTATTTTGCAAAATTAAAGAAAATATTCAATCATCTATCCTATATTTGTGAGTCTAAGGTTTCATATCTAATTTATCTTTTATCATAACCAAAGAAAATTATGACTAGTCTTCAATTACATCTAAGACCTCAGAAGGTTATAATATTACCTAAGTAAACAGGAAGTACATTGTAAGCAACTTCCACAAATATAAAATGACCCAGACAGCTGGTTGCCTGGACAGTCACCCAAAGTTCTTCTGCAATATTGGGGCATCCATCTTCAGCCAGTAGGCCTAGAATTTTTTAGTTGCTTCTCGCTGTGTCCTGTAGAATATTTGGCAGTCTCCTGTGTGAATCAGGAACCTGAAGAACCATTTTGCCTTGCAAAGTTCAGTGGTAACCTTCCTGTGGATCCTTCTTGTCCAATTGATACAATATTGTCAAGCAGTCCAGGCAAGAACAGTTTCTTGCCCAAATGGCTATTTTTGCCAAGAAGAAGATAAACTTCATATAGAGTGTCTTCAATACCCATCTTTCTCTTTGAAATAAATCGGTACTGCCAGAAGCAGATGTGTCTCACTGTCCAGAAAGTCTAAGTTTTAAAAACATTTTAAATGCCATATTCTGTAAGTCTTTGAAGTATTTAAAGATTGTGTACCTAATTAAATTATATCTATGAATACCTAGAAAACTTAACATGACTATAAGTTTGACTATCATAAAAGACTATTAATCGGTATTTCTTTATTATCCATTACAATTTAAATTAGTTACATAAACATAATACCTTAAATGAGAGAAGAAATAATATGCATACAGTATAACAAAATTTGTAATAAACTAAAATCTGTAGCAATGTAAAACATTTTAAATAAGTTGTTACTCTTTATCCTGTCACATCTATAACATCCCCTTTTCTTCTTTAGAAAGATTATATTTATAATCAATGCCCTTAAATAAAAATAAACATTTATAAACAATATTTTGGGAATTTGGGCATAGCTTCTCATACTACTTCCTGCTGGTTGAAGGTGCTGGCAATCTAATGGGGATCCTGAGAAAATTAAGAATTATGGTCAAGTCTTGACTGGAATAGTCTGTGAGGCTGCATTGTCTGAGCCAATTGCCTAGAAGCCATTCTGGATGTTGGATCATCTGGGCCATGGTGTCATCAGAGACCTTTCATGGGGTCTTGGCTGACCAAACCATTTATCCTGGAAGCAATCCACAGGATCTCATCTTCTGTGGAAACAAAAGCAAAATCTCTTTTCCAAAGCAACGTATCCTTAGACATAAATTTTGAAATCAAGATACCTTTAAAATACATATATTGGTTTAACTTAGCAGCCTTTATAATCAAATATCTCTCTCCAGTTAAAAATCCCAAGGACAATATAACCCAGACTCTGCGTATGATTTCCCTCTTTACATGGCTTATTTTTTTATTTTATTTTTACTGTCTCTTCAAATACTTTACTTTTTTTAAACAACTATTTCTTTATATAACTGTCTATCCTCCTTTTCCTCTCCCAAGCTTACATGCATTTTTATACATAATGTAAACCATTTTTAGAGGTCTATTCCATCTGAATCTGCCTTATTGTGAATCTATAATCCTTCTCTGACCAGGAGAGATTTTTAAACTGCTAGACTGCATGTTTAGGACTAAACTGGCAGCCTTGGCTGATGACTCCACCCATTTCAGCTTTTCAACATTGTAGAGATAATTCACCTCCAACTCTGGGAGCCATGCTCTCCACTGACTCTGGAAGGCAGTGGGTCCATGCCTCTACGCAGCAGCATGTAGCCCAGAACCCTTTTTGTTTCGTCTGTACTAGCAAAAGCTAAATCCACCACGCAGTGTACTGCACAGCTTGGAGACACCTCTGTGTACCATGGCAGGAATCAGCCGTGCTCCAGGTCAAGCCCTCACACTGCTGCGAACCTGCCATACTGTGGCTCACAGCTTGCCTGAGAGATACAACTAAGAAGCTGTTTTTAGATGTTTTAGAATCTGATTTTTTAAGCTTTCTCAGATTTTAGGTGGAAACTCTTGCTCCACAGTGGGCAGCCAAATGTAACTGGAGGGTTTTTCCAGTCCTCCCAAGCCTGCAGTCCCACAGCCACTTATAAAATAATTACTCAGAGGCTTATATTAATTACCAATTACATGCCATATGGCAGGCTTCTTGCTAGCTAGCGCTTATAACTTAAATTAACCCATTTCTATTAATATATGTTTTGCCATGTGTTCTGTGGCTTACCAGTCTGCTGGCATGTTGTTTCTTGGGCAGCAGGCTGTCGTCTTCTTCACTGTGCCTTACTTCTTCCCATATATCTGCCTGGGATTTCCTGCCTGCGCCTAAACTGCATTGCCATAGGCCAATACAGCTTTATTTATCAACCAATCAGAATAACACATAATCACAGCACATAGAAAGACATCCCACAGTACTTCCCCTTTTCTGTCTAATCAAAAAGGATGGTTTTAACTTTAACATAGGAAAGTTACCTATAATGGAACAGAAATCAGGCAAGAATTATAGTTATAATATCTAATCTATTTGTATTTGGCAAAATTAAAGAAAATATTCTATCTATCCTATATTTGTGAGTCTAAGGTTTCATATCTAATTTATCTTTTATCATAACCAAGGAAAATTATAACTGTTTAGTCTTCAACTACATCAAAGACCTCAGAAGGATATAATATTAACTAAGTAAACAGGAAGTACATTGTAAGCAACTTCCAAAAATCTAGAATGATAGAGACAGCTGGTTGCCTAGACAGTCACCTAAAGTTCCTCTGCAATGTTGGGGCATCCATCTCTAAGGCTATTTCCCAAAAACTGGATTATGGATATTTGTCTTTGTTTAGAGATTGGTTACAAATTGTTATCGGTCATAGTCAATATCTTTTAAAGGAAAAAAAAAGGGGATCACGTATAGATATGATAGGATGAAGGGGTAGATTATTGAATCTACTTTTAAAGAGCAGCGACTTGTGTAAAATGTTTTAAATTGCTATAGACTTTACTTTATTACAAATTTGAAGGTAATTTTATCATACTCTGTGTATTTCTACTCTTTAACGTATTATGTTTGTACAGCTCATTTGAAATTGTAATGTATAATTAAGAAATACAGATTAATTAGTCATTCATGATAATCACACTTAGTTATGTTAGTTAAGTTTTCTAAGTATACATAGATATATTTCAGTTAGATAGGTGATCTTCAAGCACTTCAATGACATACAGAATATGGCATTTAAAATGTTTTTAAAACTTAGACTTTTCTAAATAGTGAGACACGTCTGCTCCTGGTAGCACCCATTTATTCAAAGAGAAAGATGAGCATCAAAGACACTCTATATGGAGTTTATCTTCTTCTTGGCACAAAATGGCCATTTGGGCAAGAAGCTGCTCTTTCCTGGACTGTTGACAGGATGTTATATAAACTGGACATGCAGGACCCATAAGAAGGTGACCACTGAACTTTGCAAGATGAGATGGTCCTTCAGGTTCCAGCTTCGCAGAGGAGACTGCCAGATATTCTACAGGACACAGAGAGAAGCAATTGAGAGACTCTAGGTCTATAGGCTGAAGAAGGATGCCCCAACTTTGCAGAAAAACTTTGGGTGATGGTCTAGGCAGCCAGCTGCTTGGGTCATTCTAGATTTTTGGAAGTTACTTACAATGTACTTCCTTTTTACTTAGGTAATATTATATCCTTCTGAGGCCTTTGATATAGTTGAGGACTATATAGTAAATATACCCTTCTGAGGTCTTTGATGTAGTTTGAGACTAGATAGTTATAATTATAGTTTTCCTTGGTTGTGATAAAAGATTAATTATATGAAACCTTAGACTCACAAATATAGGATAGATGATAGCATATTTTCTTTAATTTTGCAAAATACAAATAGACTAGATGTTATAACTGTAATTCCTGCTTGGTAACTATTCTATTATATATAATTTTACTGTGTTAAAGTTAAAACCTTTTCTTTTTTTTGATTAGACAGAAAAGGGGAAGTACTGTGGGATGTCTTTCTCTTTGCTGTGAATATGTGTTGCTATGATTGGTTAATAAAGAAGCTGCTCTGGCCTATGGCAAGTCAGGATATAGCCAGGCAAGAAATCCAAGAGAGAGACAGGAAGAAGAAAGGCAGAGGTGGAGGAGACTCCAGCCCACTCTCTAGGGACGTGCATGTAATGGTACACGGGTAAAGCCACGGAACACGTGATGACATATAGATTAACAGAAATGTGCTGAGTCTAAGTTTAAGAGCTAGTCAGTAAAAAGCCTGAACTAATGGCTGAGCATTTATAATTAATATAAGCCTCTGTGTGTTTACTTGGGGGACGTGAGTGGGAGAGATTACTTGGAGAACACAGGAAAACCGCTGACTACAGTCGTTCCTTCCCCATATGGCTCTGTCTTCTCTGGTCCACAGACAAGAGGCAGAGAGATAATGGAGAGAGAAAGGGAAGGAGGGAGGGAGGGAGAGAGAGAGGGAGAGAGAAAGACAGAGAGAGACTGGGTATGATGTGGGCCTTTGAAACCTCAAAACCCACCCCCAAGTGACATACCTTCAAGGCCATACCTCCTAATCCTTCCTAAACATTCAACTAAACCAGACATTTAAGTATATAGATAATTGGAATCATTCTCATTCAAACCACCATTGCCTACATCTATGTAATAATATTACTGTGAATTACAGCTCTTATGAACTTTATTTTAACATATGTTTGCAAATAAAAAACCATTAGAAGTAGGCTCAGTGTCACCAGGCATGTATGGAGAGTTCTGTCTCACAACATAATTATGTCATTGATTTGTAAAATTACCCTTTTTATTATTACTTGATGGATCTTATTTGATGGATTTTATTTGATGGAGAAAATGAATTAAATAATTTCCAGGGCTCACACAATTAATAAGAAACATAAAAACCAATTTGCACCAATTTTAAGGTCACTGACTTTAAATGTATTGGAATTTTGACTCTGTAAGCTTAACACTCACTCAAATTTCTGACTTACAGTGATAAATCTGTTTTGCAGTGCAGAGGTATCATGAGAGTCATGTATGTGTGCAAGCACATGTGAGTGTGTCTGTGTATGTGTGCATGTATTTGCATTTATGATTATTAGTTAATTTTTTTTACTTGAAAAATGTGCAAATATGTAGGAAGGGGATGTCTATGAGGAGTTGTCTAGAATAGGCTGGCATTTGGGAGATTCTCTTAATTTTGCAAATTTAGGTGGAAATATTCACCCCGAATGTGGACAGCACCATCTCATGGGATGGGCCAGGAATGAATGAAAACAGGGAGCAAGCTGAGCATAAACAGGCATGTACTCCTTGCTCTGTGCTCTTGACTAGATGTGATAGAGAGAGTTCCTGCCTCTGTGACTTCCCCCACTGGGATGGATTATAACTTGGAATAGTGAGTTAAAATATAACCCCTTTCAACTGTTTTTGTTAGAGTGCTTTTTTTTTTCACAGCAACAGAAAATGGCACCAAGGCAGAGTTCATATATAGTCATCTATTCACTTGAAAGAATAATCAAGACTTAAGAATCATGTACCCAATATTAGCAAAGGTGTGGCTATATAAACTCTATTTTCATCTTAAACATAATAGGTGAGAGTAAATATATTAGTTGAATCAATAAAATGTTTAATTTTGAACTCATAAACAAACTAAATTACAGGATTTAATCTAAGATAATAAGAGATAAATTGCACATATACAAAAGTTTCAGTCTTATCAAAAAATCTTTTATTCTACTATAAAACAAGAGGCTAAGATTTGAACAAGAAAGTGACAAGAAAGGGGGGTATAGAAATAACTTAAGAAAAAATACATGCATACAATGAGGTATTATGCAGTAGTTTAAATTATGGCCCCAATGGCTCTTTGTATCTATTGATTTTCAGTTTTTATTTATGATAAAGTGTGTGTGATTTGGCTAAAAAAATTGCTCAGTCCAGTGGAAGATAGAGATAGGAGGTGAGAAGGGGTGGCTGGAAAAAGTGTAGGGAGGGGAAACTGGTCAGAACACATTGTATGAGAGAAGAATCTATTTTCAATTAACATATGCTCATCCATAAGTTCCTAACACACATGTCTCAAAAATATTACATGGAATTAAAAGCCATGTAACAAGTGGCTATTTCAGGATAATTGCTTGTTACTTTAAAAGCCACTGTATTTTATATTTCCCAAAGGCTGTTATCAGCAATGAGAAGAACATAGGCTAAATCATAAGTAATTTGAGTTCAACTTTTATCTCTGTGTTTCCAGCTCTTCTACTGATGTGAGGTTGAAGGTGAAGGGGTGATGTGAAGTTTTTCTAAGTTGATGTTTGTTCATGTATTTCTAAGATCTCTACGTTGTATTTGTTTCTTCAGTGAGAGTTATGCCTTTTCCATAAATACTCCTAGTAGCTAGCTCATGTGCCAGGGATTGAGGGGATAAACAGATTCAACTTAATGCAGAATCATCCCATTCCAAACAAAATATGTCCTCTAGAAGCATAGAGTCTTATTAAAAGGTATTGAAGACTATCATACATCACTGACTGAAATAAAATATGTGACAATTGAAACAATAAACACAGGTTATGTTCACTGAAAAGAAACATTATTTTTGGATGGAGTGAACCAGGGAGTTCTTGAGAATCAAAGAGTCATTGGTTGGGCCAGAAATATAGCATGAAGATAGATATGAAATTATCAGAGTGAGTACTCAAGGCAAGATAGCAATAATGGAGAGAAGCAGATAACAGAATCATAATGAATGAGTAGGACTTGTAAAAGAAGTAATTGGAGACAATAATGGAGTCAGTTGAAAAGTGGTATAGGGCTGTTTGGAATATTTTGTGCCTTATCATTTAGAGAGGCAAGAGTTCCCAAAGTTCCCAGTGAGTGCACATTAATTCTTCATACCTTGCTCAGGTTCTCATAATTCTTTTTGTCAGCCACCCTATTCAGTGAGTATCCTAACTCCTTCCATATGCAAGCCTCTAGATGGTACAATATCAAATAACACTTCTGAGGTATTGACACTGCCACCAGAGAAGAAGGTGTTAGACAGAATTTCGGTAACAGACACATCCTTGCAAGGGACATTGTGGACCTTGTGGATAACACACACATGTTCTAGGATAGAACTCAAAAGAGGGGTCGTGACAGCTAAAGTTTCTCCATACCCTAGATTGTGGGTTCCCTCTACAGTGAGCATATGGTGAACTGGCTATAGTCTCACAGAAGAACTAATAGCAGATTCAGTGAAAGCCAGGTACTCAGGACATGCTAAATCCCACTCTGCCTCCACTTTCCTCACCACGTTTGTTCTTCACTGAAACAAAGGTGCCATTTAACCATGCTAATTAAATGGATGCAGTGGGAGATTTGATCTCCTCCTTTAATAGATTCTCATATTTAAGACTTGAGAACATAATTTTCTAAATGGCTTATCTATCATGTTATTTCTTAATAGTTGCAAATTACCTAATCCGCAGACTGCCAGAGGATGCTTCCAATCTCTTTCCACACTGCATTGTTTACCTTGGCACAAAAGCAAAAATTAGCTTTACCCTCCCTAGTTTTCTTCCTTTGAAATAGTATGCATATGTGATGCATTTACATTATGTTTTTATTATCTCTGAAGTAATAGGCGTGATTTAACTCACTTCTGACTTCTAGAGCAGTACAAGCCTTAGAGAAGATACAAGTAGACTTTTTTCGTTTGAATAAACCTTTGACGTCTTTGCTCCTTCAGGATAGGAAGGGGTTGTGGGCTGAACACAAAGGAAATAAATTGCAGTAAGTTGATAGCCTCCAAAGAGAGAAAATCTGATAGAGACACATTTGGAAAGAGAGGCCAAGGAAGGAAACCATTTATTTCACTCCAGGGTGATGCTTACAACAGATGTCATAAACTAGGCAATGTTCCTTCACACCCCCAGTGAATGATTTGAACAGAGGTAACTTCACAGACAGCATTGTTTCTCCCCACAGGGCTTACACAGAAACTGTAATGGACCCTTTAATTCTAATAATTCAAACTTAAGGCAGATATAACTACTTTTCCTTTAATGGCACAATTAGTGTACCAGGAAGTGTATTTCCCGGAGTCTCACTAAAAGTTTTACAGTACTAAAAATGGAGAAGAATAATGAGCAATTTGGAAGGCTCTGGAATGCTTATGATCTTCCTGGCTGTCTTTTAGACACATTTGTTTTAAGGATGACTGTTCTTCTGGTTTCCATAGTGATAGAGAGACCCAATGTGAGGCTTAACTGATACTGTGTTCGCAGCTGGGATCTGCTACCTCTAGTATGAGCATTGCTTTTTGGATTCTGTAATTTAGGAAATGGGTCATAAAATCAGAAAATTGTAAGGCAGGACCCTTCCTCTAAGCTATCACTGGTTAAAACCCCGTGATGTAACGGGCAGTGTGAGAATCTGGAGAGACACACACTGAAACATGTAATAAAGGAGGAGAATAAGAATGCCGTGGCTGGCCGGGCATTGGTGGCTCACGCCTTTAATCCCAGCACTCGGGAGGCAGAGGCAGGCGGATCTCTGTGAGTTCGAGGCCAGCCTGGGCTACTAAGTGAGCTCCAGGAAAGGCGCAACACTACACAGAGAAACCCTGTCTCAAAAAACAAAAACAAACAAAAAAAAAAAAGAATGCCGTGGCTGCATTTGAATCAATGCGGATCTGAGAAAGGAAGTGAAAATAGGCTGTGTGTCTTACGAATGTGGATCGGATTCACCTTTTCTCAGCCCTCACCACTCAACTCTTCACACCCTCATTCTGCGGGAGTCTCTTCTCTTCAATGCTGTCATTGTTTCGTTTCTTGTCACTGTGATAAAATACCCTGACAGAAGCAGCTTGAGGGAGAAAGGGTGTACGTTAGCCCACAATTCTGGGTTATGGTCCACCATTACAGGGAAGTCAAGTCAACAATAAGGAACCTGAAGCAGCTGGTCACATTATATCCACAGTCAAGAACAATGAATTAATTAATGTGTAGATGGTAGTGTGCTGTGGGATGTTCTGTATGGCAAATGTGTTGCTAATAAAACACTGATTGGCCAGTGGCTAGGCAGGAAGTATAGGTGGGACTAACAGAGAGAATTAAAAGAACAGGAAGGCGGAGGGAGTCACTGCCAGCCGCCGCCAGGACAAGCAGCTTGTAAAGATGCCAGTAAGCCATGAGCCATCTGGCAAGGTATAGATTTATAGAAATGGATTAATTTAAGCTATAAGGACAGTTAGCAAGAAGCCTGCCATGGCCATACAGTTTGTAAGCAATATAAGTCTCTGTGTTTACTTGGTTGGGTCTGAGCGGCTGTGGGACTGGCAGGTGAAAGAGATTTATCCTGACCGTGGGCCAGGCAGGAAAACTCTAGCCACAGTAGTGCTCAACTCACTTTTTCTACTTTTATTCAGTTCTAAATCCCCATCCTAAAGAATGGTGCCAACCACAGTGAGTCTTCCCACATTAACTAACCTAATCAAATAACCCACACAGATATGTTCATGAGCCAACATAATCTAGACAGACCCTCGGTGAGTCTCTGTTCTCAGGTGCTTCTAGGTTGTGTCAAGCTGATAACTAAAACAAATCTCACCAATACTATAGTTCTTTGCCATGCTTTAACACCCCCCCCCGTTCGTTCATGAGTCCCATTTACAGCTCCTGTTGGGGGGATCTTCCTAAATTTCAAACTTCCTTACCTCATTCCACACCTGATGTCTCTGCATGTCTCACATGTGTACAACACCCAAACTTGACAAATGCAAAGTTAATTCTTACTGTCTTTGTAGGTTAGTTATATTTCTACATATTTTTTTAATGTGTGTGGTTTTGTTTGTGATCTAACAAAGTTTGCCTGAAGATGTGAGTATGGAGCTAAGCCACTAGTTAGCCATACAATCCAGGCAGTGGTGGCACGTGCCTTTAATCCCAGCATTAGGGAGGTTGAGACAGGAAGTGACATGGCTGGGCAGAGAAAAGGAATTTAAGGCGGGAGGACAGAGGATCTCAGTCTCTTTCAGGTTGACAATTCCATAGAAGTAAGAACTCTGGTGGCTGGCTGTTTAGCTTCTTTAGTCTTTCAGCATTTACCTGATATCTGGCTCTGGGTTTTTATTATAAAAACCAATTAGAATTCATACTACAATGTGGAGCATCAAAATAGCAAAACTCTTTGAATATTATCTTATGGGAGAAAATATCTTCATATGTGGTCTTGAAGCAAACAGTATTTTCTGGGCTTTTTTTAAATTTTTATTTCTTACTATTTTAGGAAATAAATACATCTCTGAACACAATGATAGAAGCTTAATAAATCTGAAAGCAATAAATAGCATGAAGAGATACCAAGAAAGGAAATGTATTGGCAGAACCTCCCTACAAAACTCAGAGGATATCTTCAACAAAGATATATAATTGGTAGAGGAAGTAATATGTAGAAATAATTGAAGAGCATCAAATTAGAACTATGCTGAAACAGAATCCTTATGCACATATTCTACCGAGAAAATTGACTCAGTCTTTGGAATGCCTCCCATGTCTGTGGCAGGAGATTTTTCCAGAGCAGTTGAAGGCGTCATGCTCCCAGATCCTGAATCCTGGGTGGATGCACAAATAAAGGATGGGGCATACTTATACAAAATACCAAGTTGAGCCACACTAAATAGGAAGGCCCAGAGGATAATGATGAGATCAAGGCCTTAACATATGCCTTCTCAGTGTTAGAAAATTTAAGGCTCAATATCGACTTTGCTTTCCCCCATAAATTTCTTTCACTAGCAACTGGGATGTCTCCGTGGCCTCACTCAAACCCATAGAAGTCGTTGACAGCACAGTTAGGTATTCAGGTCAAGGGGTCTCTCAATAATGGTATCTTCCTTTTTTCTAGCCTTGCTCAATGAGTACATAGTACAGACCACTGCAAGAGTTACTGGTCAGGGCTATAGCCCTTTCCAAACAAAACACAGCCTGGAGTCCCCTGGTGGGAGTAACTGAGCAATAAAAAGGCAAGAAGCCCAACAAACAAACCAATTTTATTTGATGCTGTACTGTTTGTTGATTCTTAAAGGGAGTAAAAGTTTTCTTCCAAATAAAAAGTATCACTTCTATAAAACTACCTTGGTAACTAATTACAGTGTTTGTGGCCCACTAGAGCCCTAGGTACATCTGTGAAAGGTAATTCTTTAAAACGCTGTGGGGTTTCATCAGTACCACAGCTTATGACTTGGTGCCTTTGGTAAATATAGCCTAATACAGGCCTTTTTTATGAACTGGATTATAGTAATATTTTTTAAACTCAAAAAATCTTTTGTGATAAGAATTAGTCCCAGAGCTTTAAATTATAACCATTTCTTGGCAGATCACTAATATTTCTATTTTTCTCGATTTCTCCTTTAGAGTATAAAAATAGTCTTTTCTGACATTTCATGTGAAGTGATTTTAGCCACTTTTCTTGTACACGGTTCTTTTACCATAAAATTACCCTGTAAAACTCATTGGCAATTTCTTTGATGAAAGCTGTTCAACTCTTTGGTGTCTGAGAAAATTTACAAGGAAGAGTCAAACATGAAGAAATGAATGGAGAATGAGCTAAATTATATAAATGCAATATAAAACATAAAGCTTACATCAGAAACTGTTTTTATTTTGTAGCTGCTGATGTTAATAGCCAACTAACATCCCTTCAATGGATATCCCACATTTTCTTGCAATTTTACATCCTAATCACCCATAACTTTAATATGTATGAGTCAGCTTCCCCATAGTGTAACACAATATCGGATTTGATCAACTTAAAAAGGGTTGAGTTCACAGTTTCGAGGACTTTGGTCGCTAATTGATTGTATCTTCTGCTTTTGAGTTGTGATGGTGGAGAAAAATCACAATGGGGGCATGAAATAGAGGAAGCATCTCAGCTCATGTAGAGAAGCGAGAGTGAGGAAGAAGGGTTGGGCTCCAGTGATCTCCTTTCTAACACACCCTCAATGCCTGCAAACGTCCCACTATATCCACATCTTAAACTTTCGACTATTTCCAATAATACCAAGCATGGAATTAAGCCTTTGATAGGTGGGCCATAGTGGGCTGTCTAGATCCAAATGATAGCAGCTTCCTTTTGTGTTCTGCCTTTTAATCTAAGCCATATAGTCTGGAAGTACCAAGGAATAAGCTAATTGGACAGCCTTTTGGCAGTCTTACCAAGGTAGATGACTGTAGGCATCTTTACACTGCTTCTCCAGGTGCCAGAAGAACTGGTTCTGTACTGTTCACAGCAAGACTGACTGGCTTTCTCTTCCATCTAGCTCCACCCCATGTACCACTCCCCTTTCTAAGTTTACAGCAACAATTTCCAAACAAGCTATTTGCCTCAGATTTTTGTCTCTAAAACAGCTTTTTGAAATCTCAGCCTAAACTAGTGAAAAAGCTTAATCCAGTGGTTCTCAACCTGTGGGTTGCATATCAGATATTTGCATTATGACTCATAACAGCAGCAAAATTACAGGTATGAATTAGCAACGAAAGAATTTTTGTTTGGGGGCCACCACAACATGAGGAGCTGTATTATAAACTGTATTAACTGCAGCACTAGAAAAGTTGAGAACCACTGGTTTAATCAAAACATCTGCATCATTTAAAAAGTCCCAAAATGTTTTGCCCATATCTTCCCCTAATATTTTCAAAGGCTTGAAGTTTGATTCATTTAGAGTTGAATATTATACTTAGTTAGACAATAGCCTATGTCTATGTTTATTAATATAGATATATAGTTTTACCAGCAATATTTACTGTGTGCGTACATGTGTGTATGACTGTGGGGTGGATTGGTGTGTATGTACACATGCATCTGTGAACAAATATGGTACGTGTTTGTATATCTATGTGTGTGCATGTGAGGTAAGTGTATGTGTGTAGGTGCATGTTTGTACATGTGCATGAGACCTTGTTTGAGAGAGGTTCTCTCTAGCTGGCCACTGTTTCATACACCACACTCTTGTCCCGGAGTTCCAGTTATCTTCCTGTCTCTGTCTCTCATGGGCAAGATGGAATTACAGAGACTTGTGCAAAGGAGCCAGCCTTTACATGGGTTCTGGGATCCAAATTAGATCATTTTTCCCAGGACCCTAGTGTCACTTGCATATTTATAACTTGTACCAAATGTTACATTTCCGTATGTGTTGGGGTGTATCATTAAAATGTATGTTCATCTGATTCCACTACTCTAACTTTCAATAATTTTATAGAAGAGATAGCTGGTGTCCAATCATTCTTTGGAGCTTAAACTCACAAAATGTAATAATTTCTTTGCTTCCACTGGGAGAATTACTGTCAGATGTAGCAAATAAACTACAGTGTTTCCAACTAAATTTGAATTTTAGATACATAGATATTTATTCTGATGTATTTTATATTCAATATCAAAAACCCATTGAACTAAAATATTTACTTGAAAACGAAACATTGTTAGATACCCTGTGATTTATCTGATGACCTTAACTTCAGTGAGTGTTGAAAACCACAAAATAAACTGCTCTGGGTATGGTTTCATATTACTCAAAGGGGTCTTATTAGGATGTGCTTGGACTTGCCAAGCATATCACCACCCATTTGCCTCCCATTAGAAAAGCATAAAGCTCTTTGCCAGTTTACTTAAGACCCTGGAATAAGGAACTTGGCATTTGATATCCGATGGTATGCAGTCCAGTTCCCATGATTTTTTAATATCAAGGCTAAGCTTACTACACCCCAATGTTTATGAGTGTTTTGGCCACAAACCCAACAGTCATCACCTCCGGGTGGATACATAACATTCTGTCCCTCCTGTAAAAGTTCAACTCTAGGACTGTATTTTCTAAGCCTCCATTTTCTAGACTCTATGTAGCTTACTGCTGGTGTTAAGAGGAATAAAGCAAAGACTGCTGGCTTCCAAGACAAAGTTCAAGGACCCCTGATAGTGGATTTCCTACCCAAGAAGGACCCCACAATGTATTCATAAAAGAAGATTACCACTGGACAGACACATCATAAAACATCTTATAGATAAATTTTTTTAAATCACATCATACTTATGTATAATTATAAATTTATATATTCTGGATATCTCAACTATTTCTCTATAACTGTATGAAAGGCAGAATTTCTGCCCTTTAATCATAGGTCAACATGGAATAGGGAGGATTAAACAAACGAAGTTTTTTTTTCCCTTGGAGGCTTACAAAATCATTGTTGGTACCCATAAAGACAGCAAAGGAAATGGTATCTCACTGCCATATGGGCAAGTGATGACTAATATTAATCATCAACTTGGCAGGGATCTAGAGTCTCCAAAGACACAAGCTTTCGGGCATGTCTGTGAATGATTGTCTAGATTAGTTAATTGAGGTGAGCAGATTTAATCTCAGTGTGGCTGGTCCCATTCTATGAACTGAGATCTCAAGAGGAAATAAAAAGGACAGAGCAAGCTGAGTCCATGGATTCATCTTTCCCTGCTTCCTCTTTATGAATGGAATGTGACCAATTGCCTCGCACTCCTGCTCCTATTCCTTTCCCAACATTATAGATTCATTGACCTGTAATCTAAAACAGACTCTTCAGCCCGTAAGCTGCCTTTGTTGGGTTTTTTGGATCAGCAATGAAAGAATAATTAATATATATACCTAGAAGACAAAAAAAAGGGATGGACAGATGAACACTTAAAGAACTGGAGCTTGTTTAAACTGATAAGCTTTAACAGGGCCATTGGAGCTTGGTATCATCTGCAGAAAATGTTGTCTCATAAGTGGAAGGATCAGGAAGCAGTAATCAATAATGGGCCTTAGAATGTAAATCTGAGAAGACAGGGCAGATAAGGCACAGCTATCCTCAGGTATTTGTAGCTATCCTCAAGCATTTAAGATCAATTGAGTGTAACACAAATTAGTATCATATTAAGAATATATATATATATATACATTCTATTTGTTTATTATTTTATTCTTTATACAATGAAAATCAATACCAGAAAACAAAAAGAAAGTGCTTTTGTTAAAAACATATACATGTGTTATCACACAGCTTACTTGCTGTTTGATATATATCCATTTACTTGATGGACATAACATTTATTTCCTCAAATAGAGATTCAATCCCAGAATTGAGTCTACCATGACTGAAGACCTAATGGGTGCCAAACCAAAAAGAAAAATAAATAAAAAGCATATCTTCCTTGTAAAACCAGCCCTTGGTAAGCTAAGGCAAGAAGATCCTGGATCTAAGCCAGACTGGACTACCTAGGAAAATCCTGACAAAGAAAGTATATGTGTGTCGTGTGTGTGTGTGTGTGTGTGTGTGTGTGTGTGTGTGTGTGTGTGTTTTGTGGGACACAGGGATAGGGAGCCGAAGGTGGGAGAGAAGAATATGGGAGGGAGAGAGGCAGATGAATTCCCAGATCCTATAAACAAGTGTGGTATGGCTCTGCTGGAATGTGACTGATCTAATGAAGTCCATTCTGGCAGTCAGCCCATTAGAGTGGGAAAGGCGGGCCTTCCTGCCTGGTAACTACTCAGTGCCCTTGTGTGGGAATCTGATAACCTTTCTCTAAGTGAAGAGAGCTGCCGGCACCCAGGATCAGATAGGGGGGATGGATTTTGACAAGGCATTTTCAGGTTTTCAAAAGGCAAGTCTTCATCCCAGCCCAGTGTTTCATCTGGATTTCTAATCTCTCCATTAGAAGAAAATCAAAGAAGGCCATTTGGGGAAGTTTTATCTTCTTCTGTGGAGTCCTTATGAAACATTTATGAGTTTTCTGACACTATCAAGTCAAGCCTCCTTTGTTACCCCTCCTTCTCCAGCTTTGCCCTCCAGAGGTGCCTGGCTCTCTTGGGCTAATAGTGAACATGACTGCCACATTCTCTTGAGATTCAAGAGACTGAATGCAAATTTCACAAATTTCCCAGTATTCTGAAATAGCCAGAGCTGAATTTGTTAAGTGAAATGTTTTGTTTTGTTTTCTAATGCTAATTTCTCATGGCAATTATCTATTTTGCAATTGTCTCTAAATAGAAGAAAGCATGCAAGTGCTGTGATGCATACTGGGTTTGTATTGGATTAGACTCTGTGGGTTCTGGGAGAGGATCCAACCTTTCTAAGCCTTAGTTTCTTCATCTGTTTTCTCAAAGTAAAAATTAAAGCTCTCTGACCTATGATGCAATATAAAAACATAGTGTTTACAAGCATCCCACTACTACAGAGCTATTTAAATATCAAAACCTCATTATTGACATTAGTAACATAATGTCCAAACTTGTAGCTTACCCTATACCAGTCAATTACATTTTTAGTCCTTTGTTAAAGAGATGATACTTGTGGCCAATACTTGAATTCTGAGTACAGAAATGCAGGAAAGCTATAGTGGAATTGATCAGAATAAAATATCAATAGAAACTTGAAACTCGTATAACAGGGAAAAGAAATTATTCAGAAATTAATTGTGCCTCCGCTGTGCACCAGAAAATTAAACAATCATTTCATATAATCATTCAGTTTAGTACATTACTGTGCTTTGGTTTTATTGACAAAATAATCTGATTAAACAACCTGCCAGCCTGCCTGAGGAGTAGGAAAAGAAATTAAGTTATATCAACTTTAATATCTATTCTTTTTCTACCATGCTACAGTTCCTGTTTATGTGCTCTATTTAATTTTAATATGATATCATAAAGTCTCTCTCTATTTCCCATGTACATGCACTCTCAACCTCAGGTAGACATAATTATAGATGGTTTCTGCCTCTGTCAGAATTCATGGATTTTTGTTTGTTTGTTCATTTTTTGACTTTAATCCAAGAAGAATGAATGCCAGCACACTGGACAGATGTGGACTGACAACATCTGAAATGTCAAACATCTTCCTCTTTGTTCAGTTTGATGCTGAGGTGACAATGTTCCAACAGTTCTACACCGTTAAAACAACTCAAAGCAAAGCCAACAAACAAAGCAGAACAGAGAGAGGTCTTGAATCCTGGTAATAAATGCAATCAATATTGGCCTGGGGAGTCGAGCATTGACCTCAATTTAAGTCCTTCTCAGTTATTGTACTTGGGTTAGGGTTGGGGTTGAGAAAGCCAGCCCCAGATTTGATAGATAAGTTGGATATGTTACTACTAGGCAGATCTTAAAGATACTCAAGACACAGAGTCCTCCCTTTGCTAGAATCAACTCTCTTTCCTCTGATACCCTCCGATACCTGTTAATACAGGCAGTGATCAACTCCTGCTTACATCTGTCTGTCTTAGCAAGCCAGAGCCTACATCTACTCTAGACTCCCTTCTCATATATCCACTTGTAAGCATCGGGGCTGCTTCCCCAGTTCCTACCTCATCTGTGTAAATGGGCTTAGTGCACCAATCTCTGGCTTCCCCTCTAGTCTGTCACCATCAGCTCATGCCATATGCAGTTGGTTCCAAACAGATCCAGGTACACCGAGTATGCGCCAGGCTTTCAACTTTACAGCTTTGTGCACAGTACACCTCCATTAACTTTATCTTATAGGGCTGTTTTCCACCAGAGTGTTCTGCTTCTTTAAAAACAATTGCCTGCCTCCTGTTCCTTCATCTTGTGTTATTATGGCATACGAAACACACAGCAAATATTTGTTGACTGGGGAAAAAAAAGGAAGAACCAAACTAATAAAATGTTATCTTTAATAATATTTCCCAGTTCTTATACAAACAATAAAATAAATATAACATCTTTCAAAATTTCACACAAATCTAAAGGGTCTACATGGTCCTAAGAGAGTTTTATTATACAATGCCAAGTCAACGGACTTTGGTTTACAGCCAGTTTTGAAAAAGCTATTGCTATATATTATAGCTATTCTGTTCCATATGTGCAAAACAACAGGGATTTTCCTTTCATGCACACAAATACTACTGGGGAAACAATATATTTATATACATAGTTCAATTATAATTAACATCATAAACCATATAGTACAATACACCACACACTGCTTTAAGAGAGTCAGCCTACTGAAATGAAGCCCACACGTGCACATAGCTAGTAATCTCAAGATGTTAGTGTTAGAATTCTGGAAAACTGGCATGAGAGTGGAAGAGAAAAAGGACATTAGAAAAAAAATTACTAAGTAACTGAGAAAAAAATAAAACTCACTTAATAATAATATATTGTTGCTGGATCATTAATTGTGGCAAATGTACCATACGAGGAGTTAATGGCAGGGGAAATGGAGTGGGTAGCACCTGGGAGTTCTCCAGCCATCCTTGCAACACTTCTATAATTCTGAAACTTCTCTTAAATAATAACTGCATTTAAATTAAAAGGAGAGAAAGAGAAATGATAAGAATAAGTTACCAAACAAATATAGTAAAAATTACATACATATATGTGTGTAAGAAGATCTGTAAGTTTATGAACACATGTACTTACAACATTAAGGATTAACAATGTGTTACTATTTCATTCTTTAAGAAATTCATACATATATACAAAGATATATGATCATGTATGCTCTTTAGTTTCTTCTTTCAGCTTCCCCAGTATCCCCTCAATAGGTGGTACTTTAATCTCACATTGAGGTTTAGGCAATTCAAGTACAATAACAAAGTAGTGATAAGCTACACTTAATATGGGCAGAAAGGTGGGACAACTTGCCCCAGGTGTCAAAGAAAATGCTTGGCCCTGCCCAGCACCATTACTACTGAGCAGAGCAAGGAGACCCACAGGCATGCCCTGGACAACCTGGCCCAGGCACAGAGGAGAAAGCACGGGCCCACTGGTGCTGAAAGGCACCTCGTGGTTGGTAACTATTATGGTGAGCAAATGTATATTGTGGTATGGGAGAGCGAGAGAGAAACAGAATGGTTCATGTCCTGTGGAGAGAGGCAGATCTAAAGAGGTGAAATCGGTGAGGATTGGGCCAAGATGGGTGGCTTACTTGCCACCCAGGAGCCTGATGATTACCGGGCCTGGGCTGCTGCCAAGGTTCATGTCTGGCTCTGTAACTCTGCTGCAGCCAAGGTCTGTGGTGATGTCCATGGCTCTTGATACCACCGCAAGTCAAGAGGGTAGGGCTGCACAGAGTTGGCCCCACCCCTCACTGGCTGCAACACTAGAGAGAACTAGCCATGCCTGTAACAAGCTGCAGAACTCTGGAGAGTTGGTCCTACACCTCTCCTGGGCAGCACAACAGAGCTTCCTCTGTTTGCAGGGGTGTGGGAGAGCTGCCCTGAAGGTGTGAGAGTGGAAGAGTGGGTTTTACCCCCCTAATCTGGCATGTGGTGGCATGGGTGAAGGAAAGATACCCGCCCCCAACCCCTTGCCTCCTGTGACAGGTATAAGAGAAGGTCCTGGGGTCATGAGAGTGGAAGAGCTGTCCCTGCCGTAGCACTCAAGAGAGCAGGCCCTGCACCTCACCAGGCCAGCACAGTAGAGCAGACCCTGTTTGGGGGGGGGGGCGGGGAGCACAGGTAAGCTGGCCTGAGGGCATGAGCATGGGACTGCTGGCCCCACGACTCATCTGTCATGCAGCAGCATGGGTGAGGGGGTCATGCCCCCCTTACTGTCTGTAATGGTTGAGAAAGCTGGCCCTGAGGTCATAAGTTTCGAAGAGCCGTCCCTGTTCCCCACTAGCTGCAGCACTCAGGAGAGTGACCCCCACATCGTGCCTGGGCAACAAGCACAGTATAGCTGTCCCTGGTGGTATAGGTCTAGGTAAGCTGACCCTGAAGGCATGAAAGCAGGAGAACTGGCCCCACACCTTGATCCTTGCTGAATAGGATGAAATAGCTGGGGAAAATCTGGAGATCTCACCCCAGTGGTGAGGACAGGGGAGAACTGATGGGCTGGCTGACTAACCCTATAACTCCTCAGGCCCCAAACCAGGGCTATGAGTTGATCTACCCCAACATCCACCCCATCCATGACCTGTTGGAGCACATATAGAGGTATGTTCTGCACATCCAAAGCTGATCTCTATGACACAGGACAACAATAAGATATCTGAGAGGACTCCCAGTGAGGGCCCAGTATCGATGGTGTAGCAGAAACCAGAGGCCTCGAACCAGACCAATGACTCTTTGAAATGAACATTTGCAAGTAAATATATGCAGGCCAAAAAGTATACTGTGTGACTCACTGTGTCATACTACAGCTTCCATGAAGAGATTTTTCTTTCTTTTCTTTTTCTTTTTTCTTTTCTGTTCTCTTAAATTTTTTGGGGGGTGGGGTGGGGAGGTTGCAAGGGCAGAGGGTAGATACAAAGGGATAGGAAAATGGATGGGATTGAGATGCATAATATGGAAGACACAAAGAAGAAAGAAAGAAAGAGAGAGAGAGAGGGGGAAGGAAGGAAGGAAAGAAGGAAGGAAGGAAGGAAGGAAGGAAGGAAGGAAGGAAGGAAGGAAAGTGTGTAGAAAGGTTAAAGTAGAACCTTTGAGACCCAAGCACATCGCAAGTAAAAGTCTAGCAGCAAGGTGACTTCCTCGAGATTTGGAAACACATGTGTTTGAAAGTGGTATCATTGTTTTGTACCTACAAAGTATCCAAACACCATGGGTGAATGTTCACCATACTCTTATACTTACCAACTTCCATCCATTAATTCAAGTTTCCTCATATCTGTTAAACTCAAATAATATACTTGCTCTGATGAACTATTGATGTGAGTTGGGGGAAAATGGCAGGGTTGAAAGCAAGAAGCTTCAGTCAGTGCAAGGAGCGCTGGACATGGATCAAATGTAAAAGTTCTTTCCAGTGAGTACCTTTCCTGTGTCTTCAGTTATATCTGAGCTGTTGCTATAAAGCTGGCATCTAAGCAATAGGAAGAGTTTTCAATTCTCTCCTTGGGATTACAAATTCATGAATTATGCATGCATATGCAGATTTTTCACCTGTGACAGGTGTAGTATGGGCAATTTCCCTAATATATTAAGAAAACCAGCCATAATACCAGTGATAGATGTAAACGAGATATTCCCCTCAGTTTATTTAACACTTCCCTATCACCAGGTGGTGAGAAGATGCTGCGCATGGAAATCTGTAATTGGCAAGGATCTTACAGACAGCAGCACCTGATGATGGGGCTCTCAGAAAAGATGGACAGGTTGCTTCTTGTTCCCTGCTCCATGTCTTTACTGTTCTCTGCCTTAGTGCCTGAGTCATGCTACATCCCACCTGAGCAAACAGCTGCCCAGCTCTGCACTGGATTTATCTGAGAAATCACACAGATGTCAGAAAGGGGGTGGCATTGGAGGGGATTTTTCATAACAAGTCTCTGCCTGGATGCAACTGCAAGATGCTACAGCTTGACACGCTTTGAATTTCTGGTCTCTGGGTCCCTAGTTCCTCATGCTGAGGCTCTTTTTTTTTTTTCTATGTAATCACTTAGACTTGGCAAAATCCGGAGTAAATTATATTTAGGGAGATCAGAGACTCCTTTTGGTACCACATGTGAACTGTGCATGCTAAATATTAAGAAAAAAATTTCAGAGTGGCAGAACTCTAGGCAGGGACATGAGAAATCCCATTTCTTGCCACGACTGAATTGACCAGCCATGTGCATCCCTGGCAAACTTGACTCTTCTTGATCCTATCTGAGTGTTTTTCAAAATGGAGTAATAGGTCTCTGGGCTATGTAATCTTCAGTTCCTACCCATACAGGTGGTGGTGAACATGAACTCCCTCTTGGAGTTCCATTGGGTTCTGAACTCATCTTACAGGCATAGCTGTAAGCCAACATTCTATTTCCAAGGCTGGACCATGTGGAAAAGATGCCATGCTTTCTCCCTTCTCCTCCTGAGATAATGATCTATGGATATTGTATAAATGTTACCTCATCTTGCTTTTTACTGCTATTGAATCAGCTTCCTCAAATACCATGAGCACATTACTCTGGAGCTAGAAGAATATTTTAAAACATAGAAGCACCACCTCAGTACCTTGTTTATGACTTCTGACTACCTTTGGATGAAATTTGAAGAGTTATCTAAGGTGTGCACAAGCCCACAAGGGTCCATCTCTATGTTCTCTACTCCTCTGTGAAATCTATATCAAGGCCACAGCTTCAGGAAGTTGAAAATAAATAGTCTTTTTTAATCAGTAGTCTTTGAAAAATGTAGAATCTTCCAGTTAGCATGAGTCTATCAGCTATTTGTTCAATTATAATAAAACATGAATGTGGTCCCATTAATCATATTACATTAGTTATTGTTAGTACTAGTTCTAAAATTAAACCACTCTTTTTGCTATATAGTACGATCCGTCAGTAGATTCTGAGTATCTTTGTTTTGATTTTATCTTATTCTCACTTAATCTCCCTAAGCCTGAAGTACCTTAAGCATCAGCTTTGTGAGATAATGTGTCATTTTTCTGCACTCAAGGACATCTGGATGGCTTTCTTCCTCTCTGGTTTAACTTGTTTTTATACATCCTACTTAACACATTTCACAAGGAAATTGTAACCTTATTGAATATCCATTAAAGCCTTTTCTTTCTGTTAACTCTGATTTTCAAGGTCTCTTTGCACGTGTTATGCAAATATGAGCCTGTGGCTCTGAAATATTTTCCATAAGTGAAAAAAATTAAATCAACTAAAACAGAATGGAATGTCAAATAACCAATTTTGCACTTTTATAAAGTGTTTTTTTTATTTAATGTTTTTGCAAGTTACATTAACCATCACTGAAGTCTTTCTTATGGCATTAACCAGGTCTTTTGCAGTGAATTCTCTATGTCAAAAACAGAAAAACAAGCTTGTCAGAGTTTATTGAATGACAATAAGTTCAGAAGTTGTGTTAGTTTCATCGTCTAGTTTACCAAGTCATCCTGATTTTCCCTTTTCCTCATCTTAACTAACATGAATTCTCTGATCATAAATTAAACACAAAGTAAAACATATATATATATATATATATGCTTGCTTAAGTATAGTTTTATATATACATATGTATATATATATTTGCTTAAATATGGTAATACATATATTTGCTTAAATATGGCAGACAATGAATGTCTAAACTGTAAAAGGATGGAAAGGAACTGGAGAGATGGATAGCTCAAGGCCTCCAGTTTAGAGGGTGGGGAGATGGCTCAGCAGATAATAGTGTTTATGCTCTTGTAGAAGATCATACTCAATTCTGAGTCCCCATATGGCAGCTCACAAACATCTGTAATTCCAGTTCCAGGAGATTCAATGCCTTCTTCTGGCCTCCTCAAGCACCAGGCCTGCATGTAGTACTCAGACATGCATGTAGGCAAAATACTCATACACATAAAATAAATCTTAGAACAAAAGAAAAAGCCAAGTGTGTTACATGGTGTGTGTGTGTGTGTGTGTGTGTGTGTGTGTGTGTGTGTGTCACAATGGCAGAATGGCACAAAAGAGGTCAAAGGGCTGAAGCAAAATTCAATGACATACAGTGAGGCTTAGCTGAAAGCAAGTTAGTTATGCAAAGGGAGGTTATACGAAACAGATAAGAAGGCCTGCTGAAGGTCTTCTGGGGGTGCCATTGCAGTCAAGCCCTTGGGTCACAGGTTTAAGTCAGCCTCAGGTTTGAGTCCAGCTGCAGAAGCAAGGTGCTGGGCCATGGAGGCTACAAAAGTCATGAGATAAACCAGTTTGAGAGAAATGTGTGGATAGATATATGGCAGGTACAAATGGACAAATGCACAGGATAGATGACAAGCCAAGCAAGCAGGCCACACCAACCATGTGTGATACTCAGCTGAAGTTTCAGGGATAAACAGTTGTCTGCCTGTAAATGCCTTGACGCACAACAGGTGGTCTGATGGTAGGTTGCTTGGAAGCCATGACCATCATAGTCTTAGTTGTCAACCCATTTATAGGGTGTAAGTGAGGTAATGGAGGCCTTTCCTCTAGTGTGTTCAGCAAGTTCTTCAGCCAGAATTTCCTGATACATTGTCCATATACTCATAAGTGCACATGGTTCTAATTCATTGTGTTGAATTTATAGGGTGGCACCTGTGTGCTCTTAGGCCATACTCATAGGCTCAGTTCATTTTGCTTCTCCATTGGTCATTTGTAAAATGGGGCCATGTCATTCCCATACTGTTCTCCCTCTCCTCTTATTTCTATCTCTCTATCTCTCTCTCCACATACACATATACACTAAGTAGCTGGGGAGGGGTGTATTTTTTCAGATATATTTCAGATATTTCACTTTCTGGACTTGAACACAGTTCTATTCAGATTCCAAGAATTCCTTTAGATATTCAAGAAAATATGCAGCATTACTGTGCTGTTCATGGTGTTTAATATCCTTCAAGAATTCTATACCTTCAATTTCTAGTCCTTATCACAATTTTATATATTTAATCACTTGAATGATCTTTGCTCAATGTCTTCATTCTATTCTTTTCAATGTTTTAGGGGGCATAGAATCTACAACTCTCTAATCACTGTGTGTGGTCTCCAATATATCACTGCAGGCTGAGGAAAAAGGGGCTGGCTCAAGAAACTCTCCCTGACCCTAGAGCCCAGAACTAGGGAAAGATGACTCAGATAAGGCCAGTGGAAAAAAAAAA
>CABHPQ010119682.1:25769-40580 GCA_902168405.1 Peromyscus aztecus | reverse complement strand
TCTTATAGGTGGTTGTGAGCCACCATGTGGTTGCTGGGAATTGAACTCAGGACCTTTGGAAGAGCAGCCAGTGCTCTTAACCTCTGAGCCATCTCTCCAGCCCCATATTCTCTTTCGCTGAAAATGGTTCTCATTGTATTCTGATATCTACTATAACATCTATACAGAAACTATGAACAATGGAGTGGAGATGGGCCGCATTCAGGCTTATCAGTATTTTCAAGCAGTAAAGCTAGCTCTCTCAAAATCCTGGGCTCTCAGCAAGAATAAAACATAAACACTATGCAGGGGAATTGTGGTTTCTTGTCCTATCTCATGCCCTTGGAGTTTCCCCATCTTCCTACCCTTACCTAATCATGTCCAATAGCATATGTATCCACACAGGGAAGAGGAGTCAACACTCCTGAAGCAATTTAAGACATATGAGATACTTGGAAGGAATGGAAATGGTATGGTTGATAGAATTTTGGAGAAAAATGTCAATAACCCATGTGGATGCCTTGGAGAAATGAAAGCCTCAGAGGAGGCCATCACTGTGGAGCCACACAAACAGCAAGAGCCCTGGAATTACCCATGGAGCCTGATGTGTGACCCAGAATTGCTTTAGTGTTAGGGGAAATCTTTATTCTTTATCTAAAGACTTTAGTGAAGGCACTATGAGTGCAGGCTAATGAATAGAGGGGAGAGAGAATGCTCTTAGAACATTTCCAGTCCTACAATTCTTCAGCTTCTAACATTCACTAGTGACTGTCAGGAGCTATTGTTACGAGCTATTGTGGGCCAGGATGCAAATACAGCTTACAGCAATTGATGACTCAGATGTCAACCCACCAGAAGAATGTTTCTCAGATGGGGTACCCTGTTCAATCAAGGCTTGCAGACTACAAACTCTGAATAGTGTTACTTTCATCTATAATTTCTTGTGCAATAACAGTTATGATAGTTCCCTATTACCATGCATTTTCATGAAATGTGTACTTGTAATCTCATGATTGCCTCTCAATCTTATGAGCACACATATATATGGTCAGGAAAATGACTTTTCATTAGCTGTACAATTTTGATATATAGAAAATATACTAGCAGATACTTCATAGCCAGATATATTGCCCCACATGGACTGAAGACACTTAAAGCCTGCCTTGTTCCTTTTGCTCAGACTAACACCAGAAAATAACAATCTCTCCCTGGTCCAACACAAACTGCACACATTTAGCTCATTTTTACCTCAGAGCAAGTTCAAACTAGACTAACGGCCTTTATAAATAGATCATAAGTTTAAAACTTTACAGTTATGTACAAGGTCAGAGTCACAGGTGTTTTACCAAGGTTCTACACAAAGCATCCTAAGAAAAGCCTGCCAATTCTTCTCCTGCCCAATCTGCTGATAAAGAGCAGAGTTTGTTGCATTGGGCACTGCGTCCCCTCCCTCTGGATCCTGTAGCGCCCAGAAACTCATAGCAGGCGCCCAAGGGCTGGATGCGAGCTTGATGGACTGCGGCGCGCTGCCCCGACTCATGCCCGCCTCGCCTGGAGTCGCTGGAACCTGCGCTACTCGGCGGAGACCGGCATCCCCGGAACTGCCGGCGATCTGGAGCAACTGAAGCCGGAGCGGCTCGGTGGCCGTGGCACGCCACAACGAACCCGAACGCAACCGCATGAAGCTGGTAAACTTGGGCTTACAGGCGCTGCGGCAGCACGTGCCGCACGGCGGCGCCAGCAAGAAGCTGAGTAGGGTGGGGACGCTGCGCTCCGCGGTAGAATGCGAAGCACGACTCGGTGCGCGCCGCGCTTGCCAGGGGGCTGATAACACCGGCCACTCGGCCCTTGGCTGCCCGCGCACCTCCTGCTGCCTCCCAGGCCAGTGAGTCGCTGTCCTGCGCCTCTTCATCCTCAGTCCGCGGGGTCAGCTCGGAGCCTGGCTCCCAGCGCTCCGTCTACTCATCCGAGGACAGCGACTGCGAGGGAGAGCTGAGCCCCATGAAGCGCGAGCTGCTCGACTTTTCCAGGTGATTAGGGGACTGCTGAGTACCCAACCCCTCTAAGCCGCATCCCTGATTGTCTCCTGGTGGACAGACCCGCTCTTCTTGCCCACGGAGCCTGGACCGATACTGTCTAGTGCAACTTGACCGAAAACCAAGTGCTGACCACTCCTGGGCCTCCACCCCGCGGAATGACACCTTCCATCTCCCAGTCTGTGTGGCACAAGGACTTGGAGATTTCTCAGGAGAAAGGATTTTACAATGACAATCTATTTTTTACGAATTAACCTGAACTGCTGGAGGGACTCTACTGAAAATATGAAGACTTATTTTTGTACAAAGGATCCTTAGGCTTGGAGCACAATAAAGATTGTCTCTGACCCTCACCCACGCTGTCTAGAACTTTCCGACCTGGCCAAAGTTTGGACCAGCCAGGCCCTGAGGGCAGGATGCCTGGCTGCACTTTTCCTCTTCTGAAGCCCAGCCTGGCGCTGAGGTTTGGCCAGTGTGGGAAACCTGCTGTTGTAAAGTGTACTATTCTATAAAAGTTTTTTTTTCATTCGTTAAAAAAAAAAAGATACTTCAACTTTGAGAAACCTCTATCTTCATTAGCCTATAATTCATACATGATAACAAAATATCCACCAGCAAATTGTTCAAAATATTTGAATTATAATAGTATAAAAATTTTCAATTGTAAAATATTTTTACAAATATGTGTATGCTGTGCATTGGATTTTGTCATTTTGAAGAGCATATAACAGTGTTGTTCAAGCATTATTCTTTTTTAATTATTATTAAGAAAATTTTTCCATTCATTTTACACACCAATCAAAGATCCCCCTCTTTCCTCCTCCTGCCCCCCCCCCAGCCTCCCACTCCCAACCCACCCCCTACTCCCTCGACAAGAAGGCAAGGCTTCCCATGGCGAGGCACATCCATTAGAGGCAAGTCCAGGCCAAGCATTATTCGTGCATGCAGTGGTATACTAAAGTTCAAAAAAATGGCTTTGTGTGGTTGTGTAATTATGCTGTGTCTCAGTCCTATACCTGCAATATTTTTGTGATGTTTCAGGAATACTCTTTTTGGACAGTGATTAAACATGAATGAGTTAAACAAGTGAGCCACTTAATCATAAAAGTGAAATCCTAGAAAGATGGTCATGTTACCCTAATTTATGGTGGTAGTGATTGGCATGTGTTTGCAGATTTATCCTTATGGACTGAACCTCAACTTGTAGGATATGACCCGATCATCCTGCAGAAAAAATGACAGGGTAGAAAAGGATTAGAGGAAACTAAACTAGTGTTTTCCCTTGAATAGCCACCTCCTCTCTGGTAAAGAGAATTCTTCATCCTTCTGGTGTTAAAAATGTTGTTGGTCGCCGGGCGGTAGTGGCACACACCTTTAATCCCAGCGCTCGGGAGGCAGAGGCAGGCGGATCTCTGTGAGTTCGAGGCCAGCCTGGTCTCCAAAGCAAGTTCCAGGAAAGGCGCAAAGCTACACAGAGAAACCCTGTCTTGAAAAAAAAAAAATGTTGTTGGTGCTGTGTAAATCATTCAGGTTGCTAAGTGTTTGCAACACATGAGTGAGGACCTTAGTTCACATCCCCATTATCTATGTAAAAGTCAGTGTAGTATTACAATTTGAAACTCATCAGACAGGAGGATCCCATGAACACATTGACTAGCCTTCTTAACTGAACTGATCAGGTCTGGGTTCAGTGAGAGACTGTCTAATAAATTGCAATGGAGATGAACTAAGAAAGGCACATGATGTTGATCTCTGGTTTTGCATAGTGTATATTCTTCCATGCATGCTTGTGTGCACAAGTGTCGATGCAGTATACACTTTGCACTCTCTCTCTCTCTCTCTCTCTCTCTCTCTCTCTCTCTCTCTCTCTCTCACACACACACACACACACACACACACACAGACACACACACACACACACATACACACACACACACACACACACACACACAAATACCTTATGTGATGTGAGGATATATTGGAGCATTGAATCTGAATTTTTCTCACTGTATTCTCAGATCACGGACAATTCTTAATATATAATTGTATTTGCATGTGTGTCTACCATGTGAGTGATATGTATAAAATGTGCAGTAATATAGATCCCTTTCTCAGTGCATAGATACATCTGTACACTCAGAGGTAGCCCATGGTTATTGTCTCCTGTGTCTCCATATAATCCCCTATCCTGAAGCAGGAGACACTTCATATTCTTTAAAGGAACAAACTAATGGGACTGATGCAAAACCAATGGTCTTTTAACTGGCCAGATGGAAATGGGAGCACCTCACTTCCGTTGTCACTTAAAATTGGCTGTGAAATGATGCTTCTGCATCAAGACCCACAACCCAGTTTACAACCTGAGACTCAAGTTGAAGTAGCTAATAGCCACAGGTGGGATTTCCTTTCCCACACCTCAAGGATTTTGTTAAAACAATTAAGGTAAAAAAGGCTGGCATATAGGTCTCAAAAGCAATGGATCATAAATGAAGAAGATATCCATTTATGATGTGTTGTTCGAATCTTGGTGGTCTTATAATAAAAAACCCAGAGCCAGATATTGGGGTGAAAGCTGAAAGATCAGAGAAGCAGAGCAAGCCACAGCCAACCTCACCTCGCCAACTCCTCAGCCAATCCTGTTTTCTCAGACTGAAAGCCACTGAGTCCTCACTCAAAAGGATCTCAGCTGAACTGCCTTAGTTCCTGTCTCCTCACGCCTTATGTACCTTTCTCCACCCTGCTGTCTCAGGCCTGGGATTAAAGGTGTGTGTGTGAGCTTCCCAGTACTGGGATTAAAGGTGTGTGCCACCACTGCCTGGCTCTGTTTCAGGTGTGACCTTGAATTCACAGAGATCCAGACATATCTCTGCCTCCAGAATGATAGGATTAAACTTGTATGCCACCACTGTCTGGCCTCTACGTCTAATCTAGTGTCTGGCTCTGTCCTCTGATCCTCAAGCAAGCTTTATTGGGGTACACAATATATAACCGCAATGATGACGTTTGTCTTTGCATCCTGAAACTTTTGGATTTTTTTTTTTTTTTTTTTTTTTTTTTTTTTGCTCTCAGAGTAGAACCTCCTATTTTTTCTTTGAATTAGGGCTTTCTACATTGTCTCCAAAACAACTCCCTGAAGTAATTGTGAGCATTAAAGAACCTGAAGATAAGTCTTCCACAGTCACATTATTAAGGCTTCTCTCTTCTGTCGTAAGCAGTAGAAAGAAGGATAGAGAGGGAAGGTTGTAGACCCCTGTAACCCCTACCCAACTCTGCCCCAGTTGCCGGCCAGCAGGGAAAACTGTGGGAAGGGACCCCCACCAAAATCCCCCATTGGACCCTATAATCTACATGCCCTGCCCCAATACCCATCTGCCCGTGGCCCCAGTAACTTCCTGAAGCACAGAAACCAAACCACCAGCTCACATTGGACCAAGAGTAACTTCCTGAGACCAGGAATCTGCCAGCTCTCATTATCTGCCATCTCTCATTGGACCAAGAGAGGCTTCCTGAGACACAGAATCTGTCAGCTCTGACTAGACCAAGAGCCCTGATAAGACCAAGAGTGGCTCTGTGAGTTATAGAACCAACTAGCTTGGGTTGAGCCAAGAACAGCTCCCTGAGATACAGAATGTGCCAGTTCCAATTAGACCAAGAGCTAAGATTGGACCCAGAGGGGGCCCCTGAGACACAGACCCTTACGGGTTATAGGTCTATTTAAATTGTTTATCTGGTCTTGACTTAATTTGGGTGTGTGGTACCTATCCAGAAAGTCGTCTATTTTTTTTTAAGATTTTCCATTTTTGCTGAGTACAGGTATTTGAAGTATGACCTGATGATTCTCTGGATTTCCTTGTTGTCTGTTGTTATGTCTCCCTTTTCATTTCTGATTTTGTTAATTTGAGTGTTCTCTCTCTGCCTTTGCTTAGTTTGGATAATGGTTTGTCTATGTTGTTGATTTTCTCAAAAAGCCTACTCTGTTTCATTGATTCTTTGTTTCTATTTTATTGATTTCAGCCCTCAAATTGATTATTTCCTGGTGTCTATTCCCCCTGAGTGAATTTGTTTCTTTTTGTTCTAGAGCTTTCAGGTGTGCTGTTAAGTCACTAGTGTGAGATTTCTCCAACTTCTTTATGTAGGCATTTAGTGCTATGAATTTTCCTCTTAGCTCTGCTTTCATAGTGTCCCATAAGTTTGGCTATGTAGTACATTCATTTTCATTGAATTCTTGGAAGTCTTTAATTTCTTTCCTTATTTAATCCTTGATCCATTGGTGATTCAGTTGAGCATGATTCAGTTTCCATGAAATTGTAGGCTTTCTGTAATTTTGTTGTTGATGATGTTGAAATCTAACTTAAAGCCATGTTGGCCTGATAAAATACAAGAGATTATTCTATTTTTTTTTGTTTCTGTTCAGATTTGCTTTGTGCCTGAATATGTGGTCAGTTTTAGAAAAGGTTCCATGGGGTTCTCAGAAGAAGGTATATTCTTTTGTGTTTGGATGGAATGTTCTGTAGATATCTATTAAGTTCATGTGAGTCATAACATCTGTTAGATCTCTTATTTTTCTGTTAAGTTTCTGTCTGGCAGACCTGTCCATTGGTGAGAGTGGAGTGCTGAAGCCTCCCACTATTAGTGTGTGGGGTTTGATGTACAATTTGAGCTTTAGTAATATTTCTTTTACAAATGTGGGTGCCCTTGTATTTGGGGTATAAATGTTCAAAACTGAGATTTCATCTTGATGGATTTTTTCTGTGATGAATATGTAATGTCCTTCCCAATCTCTTTTGATTGATTTTAATTTGAAATTTATTTTGTTAGATACTAGGATAGTTACACCAGCTTGCTTCTTAAGTCCATTTGATTGGAAAGTCTTTTTTCCCCAACCCTTTACTCTGAGAAAGTGTCTGTCTTTGAAGTTGAGGTGTGTTTCTTCTATGCAGCAGATGGATGGATCCTGTGTTTGTATCCATTCTGTTAGCCCATGTCTTTTTATAGGTGAATTGAGTACATTGATATTGAGGGATATTTATGACCAGTGATTGTTAATTCCTGTTAATTTTTGGTGGCAGTGTGTGTGTGTATTTCTCTTCTTTGGGATTTCTGCTGTGGGACTGTCTATTGCCTGTGTTTTTGTGGGTGCATCTAACTTCCTTAGGATGGAGTTTTCCTTCTAATGTTTTCTATAGGGCTGGATTTGTGGATAGGTATTGTTTAAATCTGGTTTTGTCTTAGAATTTCTTGTGTATTCCTTCTATGGTGATTGAAAGTTTTGCTGAGTACAGTAGTCTGGGCTGGCATCCATGGACTCTTAGTGTCTGCATAAAGTCTATCCAGGACCTTGTGGCTTTCAAAGTCTCCATTGAGAAGTCAGATGTTATTCTGATGGGTCTGCCTTTATAAGTCACTTGGCCTTTTTCCTTTGCTGCTTTTAATATTATTTCTTTGTTCCGTGTGTTTAGTGGTTTGATTATTATGTAGCAAGGGGACTTTTTGAGGGGTCAAGTCTATTTGGTGTTCTGCAAGTTTCTTGTATCTTCATAGGCATTTCCTTCTTTAAGTTGGGAAAGTTTTCTTCTATGATTTTGTTGAATATATTTTCTGCACCTTTGAGTTGGTATTCTTCTCCTTCTTCTATCCATGTTATTCTTAGGTTTGGCCTTTTCATAGTGTCCCAGATTTCCTGGACGTTTTGTGTTATGACATTTTTTGGCTCTAATGTTTTCTTAGGCTGACAAATCTATTTCCTCTATTGTATCCTCCATGCCAGAGATTCTCTCTTCCATTTCTTATATTCTGTTGATTATGCTTGCATCTGTAGTTCCTGTTCATTTACTCAGGTTTTCCATTTCCAGCATTCCTTTGGTTTGTGTCTTTTTCATTGCTTCTAATTCAATTTTCATATCTTGAACCATTTCCTACACTTGTTTAATTGCTTTTTCTTGTTTTTCTTGCCTTTCTTTAAAGGATTTATTGATTTCTTCTAAATTTTTGTTTGTCTTTTCCTCAATTTCTTTAAGGGAATTTTTAATTTCCTCTTTAAAGTCCTCTATCATCCTCATAATGTAATTTTTAAGGTTGCTTTCTTCTGCTTCTTCTACATTGTAATGTTCAGGTCTTGCTGTTGTACAACTGCTAAGTTCGGGTGGTGCCATATTGTTCTTTATGCTGTTGTATGTATTTTTGCACTGGCATATACCCATCTCTTCCTCCAATCAGTGCAAGAGGTATCTGTGTCTGAGGAAGTTGTTCTTGGTCCAATATGTGCTTGCTGTGTCTGTGTCTCAGGGAGCCACTCTTGGTCCAATCAGAGCTGTTGACCCAATCAGATCTGGTGGATTCTGTGTCTCAGAGAACCTCTGACATCACAGGGAAATGGGTGGGTTTAGAGAAGGGAGGGAGTCTTGTAGATTGCAGGTTCCAATGGGGAGTGTTGGTGGAGAGGCCTGCCAGCAGGTATCTTCCCTGCTGGCCTGCCATACTACATTTTCTTTAACCATTCTTTGGTTACAGGACATGTAGGTTACTTCTAGTTTCTGGCTATTACAAATAAAGCAGCTATGAACATAGTTGGACAAATGTCCTTGTGGTAGGATGGAGTATCCTTTAGGTATATGCTAAGGAGTCGTATAGCTAGGTCTTATTGAGTCCCAGTTTTCTGAGAAACTGCCATATTGATTTCCAACATGACTACAAGTTTGCACTCCCATCAGCAATACAGGAGATTTCCCCTTGGTCCACATCTTTAGCATGAGGTGTCACTTGTGTTTTTTATTTTAGCCATTCTGACCGGTGTAATATGGAATCACAAAGCAGTGTTTATTTACATTTCCCTAATGGCTAAGGATGTTTCATACCCATTTGTGACTCCTGTTGATAATTCTCTATTGGATCTGTACCCCATTTTTAATTGGATTATTTGATTTTTGATATCTAATTTCTTGAGTTCTATAAATATTTTGGATATTAGCCCCCTATCAGATGTGGAGTTGGTAAAAATAATTCCCCATTCTGCAGACTGCCACTCTGTTTGATTGATGATGCCCTTTGCCTGACAGAAGCTTTTCAGTTTCGTGAGGTCTCATTTATTAATTGTTGATGTTAGTGCCTGTGCTATTAGTGTTTTGTTCAGAATGCTGTGCTCTATACCAATACGTTCAAGACTATTTCCCACTTTCTCTTCTATCAGGTTCAGTGTCTGGTTTTATGTGGAGGAAGTCTTTGATCTACTTAGACTAGAGTTTTATGCAGTTTCGTGTTGAATTTATACTTGGATTGAATTACATTTCTTTGGGAATTACTATATTAATCCTATAGCTCTATGAGTATGGAAGATCTTTCCATCTCCTAGTATCTTCCTCAATTTCTTTCTTCAGAGACCTGAAGATTTTATCTCACAAGACTTTCACCTGCTTGGTTAGAGATACCCAAAGATATTTTATATTGTTTGAAGCTATTGTAAAGGGTATCATTTCCCTGATTTCCTTCTCAGTTTGTTTGACATTCATATGTGAGAGCTCCTGATTTTTTTTTTTAGTTAATCTTGTATCCAGTCACTTTGCTTAAAGGGTTTCTCAGCTGTAGAGTTCCCTAGTGGATTTTTAGTGTAACTTATGTATCCTCTGCAAATAGACATAATTTGAATTCTTCCTTTCAAATTTGTATCCCCCTTGATCCTCTGTTGTATTATTGCTCTAGCTAAATTTGAAGTATTACCTTGAATAGATATAAAGAGAATGGACAACATGACTCATTTAAGTGGAATCGCTTTAAGTTTCTCTCCATTTAATTTAATATTGCCTATAGGCATGCTATAAATTGTCTTTATTATATATAAGTATGTCTCTTATATTCCTAATCTCTACGGGACTTTTATCATGATTGGGGGGTTGATTATGCAAAAGGCTTTTTCAGCATCTATTGAGATGATCATATACTTTTTTCTCTCATTTTCTTTATATGATAGATTACATTGACAGATTTTTGTATGTTGAACCATCCCTGCATCTCTGGAATGAAGCATATTTGACCATGGTGGATGGTCTTTTTGATGTGTTCTTGGATTCATGTTACAAGTATTTGATTGAGTATTATTTCATCAATGTTCATGAGGAATATTTATCTGTAATTTTCTTTGTTGAATCTTTGTGTGGTTTTGGTATCATGGTGACTGTGGCCTTGTAAAATGAATTTGTCAATGTTCCTTCTGTTTTTATTTTGTGGAATAATTTGATGAATATTGGTATTAGCTCTTCCTTTGAAAGCCTGAAAGGACACTACTTCTATTTCATTAGGTGTTAGAGATCTATTTAAATTATTTATCTGATCTTGGTATAACTTTGGCAAGTGGCATCTATCGAGAAAATTGTTTGTTCCTTTTAGATTTTTCAATTTTATGGAGTACAGATTTTTGAAGTATGACCTCATGATTCCATGGATTTCCTCAGTGTCTGTTGTTATATTTTTCTTTTCATTTCTGATTTTGTTAATTTGGATATTCTTTCTCTGTGTTTTAGTTGGTTTTGGATAAGGGTTTGTCTATCTTGTTGATTTTCTCAAAGAACAAATTATGTATTTCTTGGATTCTTTGTATTGTTCTCTTTGTTTTTATTTTGCTGACATCAGCCAGTTCAATTATTTCCTGCAATCTACTACTCTTGGGTATGTTTGCTTCATTTTGTTCTAGAGCTTTCAGGTGTGATGTTAGGTTGCTAGTATAAGATCTCATGACATTTTTTGCTTTTAGCACAGTTTTCATTGTGTCTGATAAGTTTGGGTGTGTTGTACATTCATTTTCATTGAATTTTAGGAAGTTTTTAATTTCTTTCTTTATTTCTTCTTTGACACAGTAGTCATTCAGTAGAGAGTGGTTCAGTGTCCTTGAGTTTAGGTGTCCTCTTGTTTCTGTTGTTGAAATCCTGTTTAATCCACAGTGGTTGGACAGAACATATAGGGTTATTCCAATTTTCTTGTATCTGTTGAGACTTACTTTGTGACTGAATATATGGTCAATTTTGGAGACAGTTCCATGAGGTGCTGAGAAGAAGGTATATTCTTTGGTGTTTAGGTGAAATATTATGTAGATAACTATTAGGTTTATTTGAGTTATAAAGTCTGTTAGCTCTGTTATTTCTCTGTTGACCTATCCATTAGTTAGAGTGGGATATTGAAGTCTTCCACTATTAATGTATGAGGGTCAAGGTGTAATTTAAGCTTTAGTAGTGTTTCCTTTACAAATGTGAGTGCCCCTGTGTTTGGGGTATAGATATAAAGAATGGAGATGTTATCTTGGTGGGTTTTTTTTCTTTGATGAGTATGAAATGTCCCTCCCCATCTCTTTTGATTAATTTTTGTTTGAAGTCTATTTTGTTATATATTAGAATAGATGTACCATCTTGCATCTTAGGCCCATTTACTTAGAAATCTTTTTCCAACCCTTTGTTCTGAGGTAATGTCTATCTTGGATGTTGAAGTATGATTCTTGCATGCAGCAGAAAGATGGATCTTGTTTTCACATCTATTCTGTTTGTCTATGTCTTTTCATTGGGGGATTAAATCCATTGGTATTGAGAGATATCAATGACCAATGATTGATAATTCCTGTTATTTTGTGGTAATTGGTGTGGGGGTAGTGTGTGTGTGTGTGTGTGTGTGTGTGTGTGTGTTCATTCTTTGGGTTATGCTGGTGTGAGATTATATATTGCCTGTGTTTTCATGGGTGTAGTTAATCACCTTGGATTGGAGTTTTTCTTCAAGTGCCTTCTGTAGGACAGGATTTGTGGATAGATTTTTTTTAATTTGATTTTATAATAGAATATCTTGTTTTCTCAATACATGGTGATTGAAAATTTTGGGGGTATAGTAGTCTGTGGTCTCTTAGAGTCAGCAGCACATCTGCCCATGATCTTCTGACTCTAGTGTCTCCACTGAGAAGTTAGGTATTATTCTAATAGGTCTGCCTTTATGTGTTATTTGGCCTTTTTCTCCTTCAGTTTTTAATGTTTTTTCTTTGTTCTGTGTGCTTAATGTTTTGATTATTATGTGACGAAGGGTCTTTCTTTTCTGGCCTAATCTATTTGGTGTTCTATAAGCTTCTGGTACCTTTATAGGCATCTCCTACTTTAGGTTAGGAAAATTTTCTTCTATGATTTTGTTAAAGATATATTCTGGGCCTTTGAACTGTGAATCTTCTTCTATTCCTAATATTCTTAGGTTTGGTCTTTTGGGTTCTATCTTCAAGATGGAGATTAGATCTATCCATTTATTCAAGTGCAAAAAGCCTAACATCTCCTTATTATATTGGAAGTATTATTTTGTCATCAGCAAATATGCACCTACATGTTTGGGAAAATGTGGGGGGTGGGTTACTGCACATACTGTCACCTCCATGTCCTCATGAGAAGGCTACAGTTGTAATTGTGGAGGTTCTGCTGGGAGGGTCCTGGTACTCTGGGATAACCAGCTCTAACCCCCACCAACCCTAACCACTACTCTTCACTCCTCAATTGCATTTTGGTATTTCTTCCAAGCCTCTGCTAGTTTTCCAAAAATCCAAAGATGCCCTTAGCCTCAGCCACTGAAAAATGACAGTTTTAACACAATTCATTAGAGTCATTATCGTGTCCTGCATGCTGTCATGAGATAATACAATATAAAGTATTTGCATGGAAACTGTTCACCCACTCTGGGAAAGTCTCTGGCACACTCACAGGGGCATCTTCGTCATGTTAGTACATATTCTCTTAGATATACGTATTGAGTGTACATCACCTTGCAGGGGCTATGCTGGAAATACACTCATAGAGAATGAGACAAGCACATCGTGGTCTTCATGGTGCTTAGGGCCTATTAATATCTTACAGAGAATGAACCATCAGGAAATACAGTTTGGGGGAGATGACATTTGAGCTAAATGCTGAAAGAATAAAAGGAGCCAGTTGTGGAAACTCAAGGACAGGAGTGGTTTCGGAAAAGAACCACATGTGCAGACCCTCACAGAGAAAGGCCCTACCGCTCCTGAGCGGAGCCTTAGTGCTGAGCCGCATCCTGTGTCTGACCATGATGACCACAAGAGGGCAGCCTTGGCCCACTGGTGAGTTTCTGCTCCTGGCGCTCCCAGTCTGACTCCCAAAATGCATAGCTAAGGTGGCTTCTGGGGTGGACTGGGATCCTCAGTGAAGAACAACGCCTTACACACCCAGCACCAATAAGTCTGTCCTGAGTCTTGGAGAGCCCCATGTCACAGAATATCCCTGCTGTTGTCGACTGCCTACTGACACTGGGCATTGATTAGAGATGACAGCAGATGGCCAGCAGCGGCCTTTGCTACAGCTCCGGTCCCTCTCTTCCGAATATTCGCTGAAAGGCTTGATCATATAATGCCCAGGATGAAGAGAAGGGCGTAAAATGGGCCTCAGTGAGAAACAAAAACTTCTCAAGGCGATATAACCCCGAGCATGACTGATGTTTGTTCCCTCTCCCTCTACTGTGTCTTCATTTCTCAGTCTTTAACTCATATCTCTACTTTCTCAATTCTGTCTTCATGTCTTCTCTAAGGCCACTGGCATGAGTGCCAGAGAAAATCAGTTTTCTTCATTCTAGTATGTGATCAACCTGCAATGGATTAAGGTTAAGATTAGGGGGTCAGGGTTAAGGTTGGTCACACACACATGCTCATTCATCTCAGGTTCATTTGAATTTTTTTTTTCCTGGACTGGAATCTTTGTCTCCTTAAATCCTACCTGCTTATGAAGCTCTGGTCTGCATACACCCTGTCAACGATTTCCCCCACCCACCCCACCCATCCCCCACCCCCGGCCCACATAGCCAGAGGTTAGGCTCCTTTTCTCAAGGTGCTACAGCACTTTTATATTCACTCCTGGCGTTTCTGGTCCCCACTTTGGATCTTCCTTATTTGAAGCCCTTGGGCTGCATGAGATTCACTTCACATAGATCATCAAAATAACGGTAAACAAAAACCAGCTGTCAGTGATGATTATAATGTTAACAATGACTTTAACACTCAAGAATGATTTATCACGATGCTAGGGGATGCGTCAATCACAGAGTCTAGCCTGCAAATGAAGATCTGTGGTTGTTCCACTCCCAGCGGCTCCTCTATTAGACTACCCTGGGAAGTGCTCCCCCATCTGGCCTAGGCAGGAATGGTCTCCAGTGTTCGCTGCAGCTTGTGCCAGTAAAACATCTGGTACAAAACTGATTCAGACAGCCCTGGCTGAGGCTGCACCTTCAGGAGTCAAAGCAGGAGCTGTGGTGGCTGTGTACTTAGCTCAATGCAGCTGTGGTGCAATCAAAATGATCTGCAGATGTCAGGCCGTCCGCTGGCTGTTAAACTGATAGTGCTTC
Organism: Peromyscus aztecus; assembly: GCA_902168405.1. Classification (NCBI taxonomy): domain Eukaryota; kingdom Metazoa; phylum Chordata; class Mammalia; order Rodentia; family Cricetidae; genus Peromyscus; species Peromyscus aztecus. The sequence continues at coordinate 26,202 of CABHPQ010119682.1, read as the reverse complement.
CATTCAAGGACCCATGGCAGTAAGAATCCAACAGCTGCCAATCAAGGAACCAAGAAGCCTGTCTATGCCTATAACAACAACAACGACAAAAAAAAAAAAAAAAAGAACATCAGAAACTCGGTTTACAAGAACATGACAAACTTAGGATTTTCACCAGATTGTACAGTGCTGGGAGAAGGAGTAAGATCAGAGGAACAAGCCACAGCCACTTCTCACCTCACCAACTTCTCAGCTGAAAAGGGAAGACCTTGTCTCCACGAATCCTCAGACTGAATGCTCCTGAGTCCTCAGCTGAAAAGTGGACCTGCCCAGTGGACCCCCCTCACTTGCCTCAATATTACCAAAGTAATTTACATACTCAGCATAATCCCCATACATAAATACCAACGACACTCTAGAAAGCATGTCCTAAACTTCACGGTACAAAAGACCG
>CABHPQ010119682.1:1556-18117 GCA_902168405.1 Peromyscus aztecus | reverse complement strand
GTTTTTTTTTGTATATATATATATATATATATATATATATATATATATATATCCATGGAAGGCCTGCCCCATTCTGAACAAAAGAGAAGGAATGGATAGAGGTGAGTAGAGGGGAAGTTGGGGAGAGAACAGAAGGAGGAGGCAGGGAGGGGAAACTTCAATAGGGATATAAAATAAATAAATTTAAAGAAAAATAATGTAAAGGCTACTAAATGACTCTTCCCATGGGTAAAACATCAATAGTAACAATGATAATATAGAGCAATTATATAAAGTAGAAATGGGTTTTAGTTCTTACAATCTCATACTTAAGAAAAACATGACTTGCTACATTTCTGGTTGATTATCTTCGTAGTTGTTTTAATTTTCCAACATGGTGAGGAGTGGTTTGACCTTGATGAATATGGAGAGACAAGATGACCCTCAGCTCTCTTGACTCTATGCTGTAGTTCCTTCCTTCATCCATTGCAGAGGGTACCAAATCTTCTCTCACCACATGTTAAGGCAAGCCCGACTAGTTATTGAGCCCAAGTATTTGAAATGCTCCATCCATGGGCAGCAATCACAGGGTGTGATGGGTTGACCTTTTCTGGTATGCACCTAGTGTGGCAGGCCTCTGGCATTCACACTCTGTTGGGAGGCTACTCCCACCTCTTATTCTAGGCGGGACCACATGACCTTCTTCGGCCAATCTGATGTCAGAATGAAAAAGAAAAAAGGACTGCTTAACTGGGGCTTCAGCCAGATTTCCTTTTTGGAACCTTGGTTTTTGAAGGGTTGTTGGAAGGACAAAGAAGACGACTTGCTTCGAAAGTTCCCACCCATGTGTGTCTATACAATGAGGCACACGGGGTTCAGGGAAGCACTAGTCCTAACATTTAGGAGGCACAGAGGTCTTTGGGCTCACAGATAGACACTAGGGGAACCCTGAATGTTAAAACAAACGGGTTTACTCCTTCAAAGGAATGGATGCATAACCTGTTATCTACACAGAAGGCTGGGGGCCAGTGTGATGAATCACCTGGTGACCTTTGCACTCAGTGTGGCCCAGACCAGATCACATCCTCTCCAGACCCTTATCATGAGCTATCTTCCTCAGTCAATCAATAGAACGTATCTTTATGGAATGTGTCACATGTACCTTACCAAGAGTTGCAACATAGTCACACCTGATCTTTATTTAGCTTACTTTGCTACTCAAGGAGATTTATGTATGCTTTATTGTGCACTGAGGATTGAGTTAATTACCACCAGAAAAGTTTTCCCAAATTGTGCTGCCCTTAGATATGCCTAAAATAACCTACTTGGGGTCAGACTTTCAAAATTTGAACCAACACCACCTACTTAGCCATGCTGAACCAAACTACTTTCTTCCTTTTTTTTTTGTTTTGTTTTTTGAGACAGGGTTTCTCTGTGTAGTTTTGGTGCCTGTCCTAGATCTTGCTCTGTAGACCAGGCTGGCCTCTAACTCACAGAGATCCGCCTGGCTCTGCCTCCTGAGTGCTGGGATTAAAGGCGTACGCCACCAACGCCCTGCCTCTTTTTTTCCTTTTGTTAAAATAAAAACGGCTTGTTTTCAGGAGATCCATTTGTATCTGCTACCCTTCACTGAGTATAAGGGAATGTGGTTGTAATCCACTGGCCACCTGTGTGCAGTAGTGTCTTAGATCACACACATAGGGAGACAGAAAGAGAGGTCATAGGCAAATGACTACTGAATGGGTGCTCTCTTGGGAAAAGTGGACACGGGAGTGAGGGAAAATGGAGGAGTGTGGAGTGTAGCAGGGTCAGGTGAAGTCCATCTTCAAATGATTCCAGGGTATCTGACGCTGGAACAACACTATGAAGGTGTCCCAATCCACCAGACAGTCACTGGTGAAGGTCCATCTTGAGGGACAGACAGGGCCTTTACTTTGGGGGAAGAACCTCCTCCTGTCACAGAATCATGCCTCTAGAGAGTATGAGAGTCCAACTTACATTTTAAGTTTTAATTGCTGTGCCTAATAGATCCATGAAACAAAAAATGCCTCTAACCTGTAATCCCCTTGCCCAAGGACAAATACTTCCTGAAATGCTGGAGGCTATTGTTTATGAGAAAAAAACAAGCTGCATGCTTTCATATCCCTAAACGAATTTGTTTAACCCAACTTCACTAGATGATCACGTGTGGGCGGGAGGTACCTGGGCAGGAAATATTTCTTGATTTACGCTTGCCCCTGATTGGATGTAGGTGAGAAATACATAGGCAAGAAATATCTCAGGATATATGCTTACCCATTTGGACCAGATGGAAAATACAGTGGCCTTATGGAGTTGACTTTTTAAGCCTCTGCAAGGCATGGCTCACAGCCATTTTCTGGAAAATCGTAGATAGACCTGGCCAAAGCCTATCTACCTGGCTAGTATTTAATTAAACCTTGCTTCAATTGTGGCTTTAAATTGTGGTAGTGGTCTTCTTCTCAACCAGTGTGATTAGCAAGAGGGCTAGAGCAAGCTGGGCCCAGATGCACAGCCTAGTGAGCAGCAGCACCTGCTCTTATGATAGGAGTGCCCTTTGATGACTCTAGACAGGAAGCTGGCTGTTCACAAAACTACCTGCACAGGGAACCCAAGTGTCCCTGAGGCCACACAGCCCTGAGCCTCATTGCATTGTTCCAAAATCTGAGAGAAGTCCCTGTGAACGCTATGATGCACAGAAAGTTAAAGAAAGTGCTAACTGCCGGGCGGTGGTGGCGCACACCTTTAATCCCAGCACTCGGGAGGCAGAGGCAGGTGGATCTCTGTGAGTTTGAGGCCAGCCTGGTCTACAAAACGAGTTCCAGGAAAGGCACAAAGCTACACAGAGAAACCCTGTCTCAAAAAACAAAAAAAAAGAAAGAAAGAAATTGCTAACAGCCTTGGCCAGCACACACTTGACTGGCAACGCCCTGTGCTATTGTATTTCCCCAATTCTTCCCGGCTTCTTCCCTGGGGCCTCCGCCTTGAGTTCAGAGATAAGATCTGGGGAACAATGCTTAGTTCCTCAAACAGGAATGTGTTCTGAATCACTTCTTTCTATGTGGAGCAGATTTTGATTCATCCATTCTTTTTCTTTACAGGAATATCTGTACTGATCAGGAGACTCAGTGACCTTCTCCGACGGCACAAACACAATCACACGGCGGCAGTGATCCCATCATCTTCCACTGCTGCAGTATCGCTGGTCTTATCTCCCTTATCCTTTCCTTGGAGGACCTGTATTTCAGAGATGGAAGGCAATGGGAAAAGAAAGAAAATTCAGAGGAATGACAAAACACAAAACACAGAGGAGTACTGTTGTCGCATTTCAAAGTTTACAGTAGGGAGGCTGAGAATCATTTGAAGTTGCATTTTCAGTCACACAGTGTGCAAGAAGCAAATGCCACAAGGTAAAATGAAATTGTAAACAAGGAAGTCTCTCCACCTGGCTCCTCCCACACCTATTACTAGGATCCCAATTTCCATAAGTCATTTGAAACTCCAACAACAACATATAAAGTTCCTGGGGACAGAACTACACAGAACATCCAGACTCTCACAGTTTCAATCCTTCAAGGCCAAATCCAGGTGGTTGTAACCTGGCTTGCTGTGTTCCTGTGATCCTAACTCCCTCCAAGTCTGCCTTGAACCCAGGGTCCACTTTTTAAAGCAAGAGCTCACATGATGTCCCTGCTCATCTAGTTTGTAACAAATAGAAATCTCAAATCTTCACTCAGAAAAGCAAGCTTGTGTTGGGATTTCTGCAGCTTTGTGATGATGATGATGATGATGATGGTGGTGGTGGTGGTGGTGGTGGTGATGGTGATGATGACAATATCAACTAAGCTTTCATTTATGTTTTCATGTGGATTCAAGTGTGGAGACAAATTACAAGAAACTGAGGCAGACAGGACATATGAAAAAGGCCAAGATAAAATTACATACCTACCCAGGGCAGTCCCAGGCTAGGCCTGCCTTGTACAAGGACATGTCTGTGGGTGTAGATACAACTCCATGTGGCTTTTCCTCTGTGTCAGTCTAACACTTTCTAAAGCATTAATTAAACCAGGTTTTTGGACATTTAAAATTTTCCTTTAAGAGCCTCATCAGGCAAAGGAAGTGTTCTATGTTACTTTGTGGCACTAGATGATGTCTTTTCATTTTTACATGAGTAAGTTCAATAGAAAATTTCCATCTTCACTCAAAGTCCAGTCAGTGGTAATGCTCATGTTCATCATAAAGATATTTGGCCAGAGGATTTTTTTTGTACCACTGATGCAAACTGAGTCTCATCATAAGGAAGTGAAAAGTGAGCATGCACAGTTTAACTTCTCTCTTTTCAGTCATACTGCCTAAACCCCATCATTCCTGAAGCACCTATCTGAAAATGTCAGTATCTGATCACAGAAAGCATCTTACTGAGTCAATTTAGCATCAGTGTACCAGGTACTGTCTCCAAATCAAATCCGATGGGCGATCAAGAGGCTTAAGAGCTACCTGGGAGGGTTCTCTTTCTTTCACTAGAGAAAGAACACTGCAGCTGGTAGAAAACATGAGCTCTGGTCCATTCATTGGCACTTTCTGGGACTTATTATGCCCCAGCTATTGCAGATAAGGATACTCAGCTGGATGCAACAGCCTACAGCAAATTGGTTTTGGTTGTAAAGCTATCTATTAGACTGTGGAGCATTCTATTGAACTCATAGTGAGCTAAACCATTCACTAGATGTCACACAGCAAATGGGACAGAGCTGCCTTCTATTTGCATTTGTGATGGCTGTAGTATTATTTTACTGAAAATTACCAAAAATCTCAGAAGCTCCTGAACCAATGGGGAAGGTGAAGAAAGTAGCCAGGATTGACTGCAATTTCCTTAAAGCCAAAAAGCAGAATACAGAGCAATGTGCTTGCCTACAGGGAACTAAACCTAAGACTAGTTGACTTACAAGAGAAAGGGTTCTACTGAACTGCAATGAAGAACCCAGGGGAAGCCTGTATAACCAGGTTTAGGAAATGAGTACAAGATAAGGGTCAGGCAACCAGGGATGGCCAAGTTCAGTCCTCACACTGTGACTGGTCGGCACACTGCAGCTCTGTCAATTCTGCACGGTGGATCACAGATGGCCACCATGATGTGGACAGCAGGCAAGCCTGCTAACACCAGCATGATACAAATGGACGTGGTGTCACTCTGATTTTTGGACTCTCCTCATCACCTTGTTTCACCTATCTAGACATCACATTCAAAACCAAGACCTGTGACTGACCAAAAGACAAGTGCTCGCTTGTGTCAGACCTTAGAGGAAGCAGTTAGGGAAGGTGTCTGGCTTCCTCAGCTTCTGCAAAGAGGAGTGAATTCTCTCAGAGCACAAAAACAGCAGGGGCTTGGAGTGTGGTTCAATGGGAGAGAACATGCTTAGCATGCTCAGGGTACTGGGTTCTACGCCCAGAATTTCTGAAAATAAAGACAAAGCAGAAGTGGAAGGATGTCTCAAAGAGGAAGACAGTCCAGATGGGACAAAGCACTCTCTAAAAGTAAACACCAAAACCATAAATAATTGGTACGGAGATTAAACTGAATCACGAGACTTGGCTGAGGATCCATGCGATTGAGATTACTTCACTGGTATGCTGGCAAAACATTTACAGGGCTGTTCTGAACTGTTTTCCACATTACAGTTCTAAAAGATACCAGGATTGCTGCCATTTGCAAACAACTGCAATCTTCACAATTGACATTAATTGCCGATTCCAATGCATGGCTTTTGTGCTATCTCGTGTCATGCAGGGCTGCATTGTGTGCCGTAGAACAGTTCAACAGATTCCAGGTGTGCTTCTTAAGGGTACCAGCCATGACCTAGGAGCTGCATGTTTGGTCCACAATCCAGCCAAAGGCTCCTACTGACCTTTAACTTAAAAAAAAAAGTTAGAAAACAACAAAATCAGCAATCCTCTACAGGAAGCCTGCCAGACCTCTCAGACAGGGATATACTTATTGTCACAAATATAATGCTTGCTGCTTTTTGCCGGCACTTACTACCATTATTGTGGCACAGCATGGTCCAGAGGCCAGCAATAAAAGTGTCAGCATTGTAAGGAGCATTAGAAACACAGATGCTCAGGTCTACCTGAGAAACACCCTCAGAACTTAGGTGGACTAAGAGTGAATGGCAGAGGGTAAAGATGGGTTACATCGTGGGTGCAAATACAGTTGAATACCAGGAATAAGCTCTGATGTTCTACAGCACAATCGGGTGCTTGCATTTAAACATATATGTCTATGTTCATATATGTGTGATATATATACATATGTACACATATACATATGGCATTTTAAAAGATGTAGAAGAGTTTTAAGCCTCCAAACATGTCACATTCAACACAATAACTGAGGAGATAAAAAAGCCAATTACCATGATCTGATCACAATACATTATATACATGTATAAAATTATCACATTACACAAAATAAAAAATGTTATTATGTGTCAACTGGAAAAGTACTGGGTGAGGAACCAGTCCAACCTCAGATCAGCCCTGTGTGGTCAGAACCAAAAGAGGAAGAGTGCCAGTAGGGTGGAGAAGGAAGTCTGGCCCCTTTCCCAGTTCCTAAGGGAAGAAGGGAAAGACCTGGATGGGGACTGATTGATTATTCAACAGAGAAGGGCAGCAGTGTAGGAACTTGCCCCTCCTCAGTGGGGCCCTTGCCTGACAGCTCCAGTCTCCTTCTCTCAAGACAGACTCATGTCCATGCTGGCTAGAGAGGGTGTACAGAGCCTCGAGGGATATGAGCAGCTCACTGCAACATGTGTGGGGTTGGAAGCAGAAGAGAAACAAAACCTGTGTCCTGAGCAACTGTGCAAGAAAGCCCGACACGCAGCCAGTTCCCGACAGATTCCTGGACCAGTCCATAGCTCAGCTTCTGCAACCCTGGGAAGGCCATTTGTGATCATTACAGAGACTGCTGCTTCTATGTTTAGCCAAGAAGCGAAGCCAATTAGTCTGGGATTGCAGCTCCTGCCTCTTAAGTACACGAGAGTTGGCTGCCTGTGATATCCTTTATTCTACCCTCTCTTGTTCCTGAGAGGAAAAATTAAGATTCAGAAAGGGACAAAGCTTTCATTCATCCTTGCCAGTTAATGAGGACTTGGTCTAACTAAATGTTAAGAATTCAGAATGCCTTCAAGCAACTTGCTGAGTCTTGGGAGTCTTCTCCGATGAGCCAGGGAGAGTGTTTTCAGACTTAGCTTGATCGTTTTGACTTAATAAACTCTGTCAGATGCAATCTCCATTCCCACAGCACATCTTCTTGTCAAAAATGTGTTCACTGCACTTGCTCCTTGTTCTTAGAAGTCAAATACATAGTCGAAAGCAGAAAAGGGAGATTTATTCAGGTTGGCCACAGGCAAGAAGGACAAAGAGATCCATTGACCACCACTCCCTATCCCCAACCCTTCAGCCCCCACCCCCAAAGCTGGTCCATCTTCAAGGTCCTGAAATGAGATTAAAGTTAAAAAGAGGGCCAAGGATATGCATATCTCCACAGTCCTGGTCAAGGTGTGGTCCACCCACCATTGACCCATCCTAGTTTGTGCTTCAGTCTCATCTTCGAGGGTGGTCTGACAAGGCGTAGAACTCTGTTAAAGCTTTCCTGAAAACAAGTGTATAATCTGTCTGGGGCGTTTTCCTTCTCCAGCATGAGATTCCTGGAGAAAATTCCCATTTCTTTGGCGTCCACTGTTTCAAGAGACTGATAGTCTCTTCAGAATGTCTTCATTTCTGCCTGGCCGGTTACAGAACACAAAACTTGAGCCTGTCGTGTTTCCTTATTCTCCTCCCTAGCTCTTCTGAAGCTGTTTGGGATTAGAATGGCTTAGCATCCAGAGAAGCACATGTAAGCCGAAGGTCTCACAAACAGTTCTTGAGAATGTTTGGGTGCAACAAGGATAGGCTAGGGTGTTTCTCTGGCACCTCTCTGCTTGTGATTGAAAAAGCAAACATTAGGCCCTACCTCACTCACTTGCTGAGTCACCGTGCCTGAGAGTCTTGGTGTCACAATGGTTCCTCACCTTCTGGGTTCCCTGCCTAGGCCCTTGGTTCTCCAGAAGCCACTGTGTCTGGACCTGGCTCACTTCTCATTTCCACAGAAAAAGAACATAGTTCATCTGCTTCCCTTTTCTGTCAGGAATGTATGAGGGGGGCTTTTTGTTTCCATACCTATGTCACCCCAACCTTGGGACTGTTTAAGGATCAAAAGAGGAAGCATACCTAACAGGATCTGCAGCTCAGCTTTCGAAGTAGGTAACACCAAAAGTGTCGATTGCTATGACTCATCTTCCGGCCACCCCATCTCCCCACCTCCTTCCTTTCCTTGTCCTCTTTCCCACCTTGAATCATTTTCTCATTGCCTCTCACAGCTGCAGGGCAATAGCGAATGAGGTTTCCTCAGCACCTGGCTGCTGATTTTAGGAAAGACCTGCCTGTGTATTGGATAACCCTTCTTGCCAAAGATCTCTTAGCTGCACACCCCCATAGGCCCTTGAAACTTAAGTAGTCCAGGGAAAATGAGTCTGCTCAATCAATGGAAGCGAATGAAGACTTCTGCCTTGAAAGTCACAGGTAAGGCTTACTGGATGTTCAGCTTCTATGTGGAGATAAGTCATAAGACAGTGATGAATCAGTGTTGGGGTACCCCTGCAGTCAGCTGGTCTATGCTTTAATCGTGAAAATGGAAGTGTAAGAAACCGTAATGCCCACTGAGAATATTTTACGGTATTTTGTCTGATCTTCAAACCCGGAAAACAAATCTACTGTAATGGAAATTTGAAAAGTTCAATGCGGCATTTGGGGTCAAAAGAGGGGGAGGGGCTTCACATTTGCTCAATGATTACTAGAATGGCTCTCACCTGGGTCTTAGTTCCTGACTTAGCCTAAAATCTTGGCAGGATCCCAGACAGAACCTTGAAGTCCACAAAGTCAGGGGATCAAAATAAATATGCCACAGAATCCCCCAGCCTTGACAACTAAAAGCTTGACTTGAAATTCACACAGTCAGCCTGCTGGCTCAGAGCTGTGACTTCTAACCAGTGGCCCAATCTGTCATCACTTGCCCCAAGAGTCACCTTGGTGAGTGGATACTTGAGTCCCACCAACAAGGAGGTGTCCCACCAACAAGGAGGTAAACCAGAAACCCATAATCTGGACTGGCCTCCAATAGCACCTGCAATCTGCTCTTGACAGGTTAAGAACTACTTGGTGGTGACTCATGAGACACACTATAGGGAATACTTGGCCTTAAGTGGGTTTGGAGTCACCCCTCCACTATCCTGACACCAAAAGGGCAGAACAAGATGACCCTGGCCCCATAGTGGAGTTAGATTTACTGTTTGTGCTATTAGTTCAGGGTATAGACATCACAGATGGCAGAGATTGAGGGGGTCTGAGGAGAGACAGGAAATGGGTACACATTACAGTCCATGAGAAGTTCAAGTTCTCCCCCACCCCTCATAGAATGACACACAGCAGGCCTGATTGTTCCTCAGCCTGGGTGGATTGTGGATGTCTTGGGCTGTCTCATGGAGTCAGCTACCTGACCCTTTCACTTCAAAGCCAACTGGAGCTCTTCCTGACTCCTCTTCAGGTACTGAGCTGTGCTGGCCCAAGCGAGCAACTGTCCCTGTTACTCACACAGATTCCAATCAATACACTGGAATGTATCAAGTTTCTGAATTTAAAGGACTGTTTTCACATACCTGCCAGCCACCAGTATTTAAAGTATTTAAATCCATATTTAAAGCCTATAGATATTATGATTAAAATCAAAAGTTAGCATTTTCTGGAGGAAGTTTGAGTCTTTAAAAGTCAAAACTCACTCAAAGGAAAGTGGACATACCCAGTTTGGTGCCTTGGACCAGCTACAACCCCTCTTGAAGTCCAGTGGTCTGTCTGGTCGTCTGAACCAACTCAAAGGCTGACAGCCTTGTTTGACAGACTGTCACAAGCAGAATTCTGTGAAGACTGCATGAAACCTGGGAGGTGAACCACATGGTATCGTGTTCAGAGCAGAAACATCTAAGATGCCAAAGCAGCTAAGGAAGGTGACTGGAGAGTATATTTTCAGGATGTCAGGTTTGTGTTGCTATAACAAGGACCTGAGGCAGGGCACGTTCCAGAAAGAGGCTTATTTACCTGACAATTTGAGAGACCAAAAGCCTAAGATTGGGAATTTCTTTCTGATTAAGGACTTTTTGCTACTGTGTAATATGACAGATGACATCATGTGGGAGTGTATGCTGAAAGTAAAGATCACATGATGAGATGAGAAGCCAGGTGCTGGGGAGGAGACAAGTTCACTCAATTCTTGTGGAGTGAATCACTGCAGGAAACCAAAAGCAATCCCTTCTGAGGATGGCCCTGACCAATTGCTTCCCACCAGGCCCTGTCTCTTAAAGATTTCTCCACTCCTTAGCATCATCACACTGGGTGCAGTTTTCTAACACAGGAAACTTTGGTGGATACACTCAGACGGCATCCAAAGCATAGTACAAAGTCTCACTGCACAGAGTACTTGTTGATGATAAAAGGGGAAAGCATATAGAATAGCTGAAAGATGCTACCTTAAACAAACATTCAGTGTTACAGTCAAAAGAAAAGACAAATCCACATCATGGTCTCCTGACTGGGTGCACTAAGCAAGAATTACCACCTCTGAGACAAGTGTGCAAAATACACATGAACTTATAATCACCAGTAACCATCAAGCCATGGTTTAAATATAAGTTCCCCAGAGATCCATGTGCTAAAGGCTTGGTCCTCAGGTGGTGCTATTGCTGAGTAGTGTGGACCTCTAGGAGGTGGGGCCTAACTCAAGAGTCTTAGGTCCTATGGACAGGCCACTGAAGATGAGTGAAGAACCCTGCAGTTCTCTCTGTTTCCTAACTTGATGTGTGAGCATGCTCTCTTATGCCCAACCTCAGATTAAATCTAAAAAAAATGAACAAAAATATGCCTCTTTGCTTTGTAAGTAGCCTGTTTGGGGCATTTCACTGTAGCAACACAAAACTAAATAATACACATTTGAAACTGGAAAATTAATATATAAAATATTATGAACATCCCTTTGTAACATTCAAAAGTGTAGGTGGTGTGAAAGACAAGGGTAGAGCAGCTGTTTCTGGTTCACGAAAATGAGAAGACATCAGAACAAAAGGCACGGTGAGATTCTGGACTAGATTCTGGAACAGAACGGGGAAGTGCTGTGATGGGCATTCTGGGAACAAGAGGGGGACTTTTTAAAAGAACTGTATGGTAATCATTGTCTCTCAATGGTGAACCTCCTGAAATCAATGTTTACATTCTTAAAAGAGCTTCTTTCTCCAGTAGAAATGCTTAGAGGAATGTGTACAACATATTGTGAAAAGACTTTGTAAGGCATTAGTGTGTAAATATGTGTTTATAAGATATACATGTGTACTATGTGTGAAACTGTATATAGAAGAGAGGTAAGTAATGCCAACAGTTGGCAGATACAGTTTACCACTCAATTCAACCAGATAACCAGCACTAACAATAGATACACATGAGGAAGCTCACTGCAGGCATCAGCATGTGTAGCAGAGGTTGGCCAGGCCCAAAGGCAGGCCTTGGGGACTTTAACTTATGGACACAAGGTACAGCTGCTGTCCACAGTCATGTCCTCAGACCAAAAAAGCTCTGTTCCGCAAGGCTCTTCAACTGACTGCATGGACCCTTACCAGGTCGGCTAGGCTTAGCTCCCTCCCCTGAGGTCAACTCATTGTAAACTTCAATCATATAGCAAAATAACTTCACAGCAAGGCTGGTAATCATGTTAAATTCCATAGCTCGGGATAGGAGAGAATGAAATGAAACTATTTTTTGATATTTCTCTATCAATTAGAAATTTTTCAGAATAAAACCGCTCAAGCCACTCAGCTACCACATTCTTTCCCCGGCTTCAGTTAGTGAAAGGCAATAAACAAAAGGGTCTAGGGCCAATAAGATGGCTGAGCAGGCAAAAGCACCTACTGCCAAGACTGACATTCTGAGTTCAGTCCCTGGGATCCACAGGATGGAAGGAGAGACCCAACTCTTAGAAGTTGTCTTCTGACTGTAAGCACGTACGGGGCACATGTGCGCTGACTCAGTGCAATGATGTGCAAAGTAGAGGGCTGGAAATCCTTTACCCCTATAAGGACCAGACCTCCTGCTCTTGACCACCTGGAGAACCTAATTCGCAGCCTCTTCAGGAGGTAGCAAGCCTCAGTCACAGGACACAGTGTTTCTCAAGCACTAGGTAATAAACAAGATAGCTGCAAAGCTAACATCCACATAAAGAAAGCAACATGATTGGACTGCTGCTCACATCACCAAGGAGGCTACCTGGAAAACAGGACCCCAAGAAAGATACGGGGATCACCCAATGGTGGAGAAATGGATGAGATCTTCATGAACAGCCTGGTCATAAGTGGGGGAAATGAAGGGCGAGGGTCGAGGGAAAGAGAGCTTGGGGGAGCAGGAGACCCCAGCTGGATCAAGAACAGAGAGGGAGAACAAGGAATAGGAGACCATGATAAATGAAGACCACATGAGAATAGGAAGAAGCAAAGTGCTAGAGAGGCCCACAGAAATCCACAAAGATACCCCCACAATAGACTGCCGGCAATGGTCGAGAGACAGCCCGAACTGACCCACTCTGGTGATGGGATGGCCAAACACCCTAATTGTGGTGCTGGAGACCCCATCCAGTGACTGAGGGATCTGGAAGGAGAGATCCAAGGCTGGGCCCCAGGTGGAGCTCCAGGAGTCCAATTGGCGAGAAGGAGGAGGGTCTATATGAGCGAGAATTGTTGAGACCAAGGTTGTATAAAGCACAAGGACAAATAGCCAAATGAATGGAAACACATGAACTATGAACTAATGGCTGAGGGGCCCCCAACTGGATCAGGCCCTCTGAATGGGTGTGACAGTTGATTGGCTTGAACTGTTTGGGAGGCATCCAGGCAGTGGGACTGGGTCCTGTGCTCACTGCATGAGTTGGCTGTTTGAAACCTGGGGCTTATGCAGGTTCGCTTGGCTCGGCCTGGGAGGAGGGGACTAGACCTGCCTGGACTGAGTCTACCAGGTTGATCTCAGTCCTCGGGGAGGCTTTGCCCTGGAGGAGATGGGAATGGGGGGTGCCTGGGGGGAAGGGGAGGGGGGCAGGAAGGGGGAGAACAAGGGAATCCGTGGCTGATATGTAGAACTGAATGGTATTGTAAAATAATTTAAAAAAAAGATACATGGAAAAACTTAATAATATATTAACAAAGCATGTCAATAGAGCACAAAAAAGAAAGCAACAAAGCATAGGAGGAATAAAATAAGGTAAAATATGAATCTTATTTCTTATTTCTCTTTCAGCTCCCTTAAGCTAACCCAGAAACAGCATGTAAGGATGATATATTCTTCTGTCCAAAATAAAGCAGCCCCATGTTTCAATTTCATACTTTCCTTGGACCCGGCCCCTAGTCTTCACAAATATATTTTTTCACTGTATCTGTCCTTCACTCTAAAAAGCTCGGAGTGTTTTACACCCTGCCATGAGAACACACTGAGTATGGTGAGCATTGAAGAGCCATACGGCTATGGCAAAGGCCACTTGGTCTCACATGGGCGCCCCTCACAGACAAAGTGGATTCTGTCTGAGGAAGGATCACTGTGACACCCATTTTTCTTTGCAAAAACCCCTTCTTTTGGGATAAATTAGATATCCATCAATAGTCACCTGCCACAATTGGAAATGACTGGCACTTCCTCTGAGACTACAACGCCCAGTTCTTGTCCGTATCTCTACTTGCTGTCTTTTTTTTTTCTTTATTAAGAAATTTTCTACTCACTCCACATACCACCCACAGACCCCACCTCCTCCCTCCTCCCACCCCACAGCCTTGATGCGGTAGGAAGGGGCTTGGACCTGCTGTCTTTTGCCTAGATCATTCTGATTTCCTCTTTGCCCTTCACAAGACGAGCTCAGGGTGAAGCAGCTTTGTTTTGGTGAAGTCCCTCAGGAAAGAATGCTTGTGGAGGAAGGGAGGACAAGAAGTAGAGAAGGACATGGTTTCATCTCTTAATTGCTGGCATCTTAATTACTAGCTATTTCCAAACCAGTGGCTCAGACCTTGACTTACCTGGGAAACTTGTTTAACCCCTCCTCCCCCTTTCTCTCTGGTAGTGGAATTGAACCATGGCCTATGGGTACTTAGCAATTACTTCTCAATTATATCCCCAGTCCTTGGATTTTGAGACAGGATCTTGCCATGTAGTCCAGACTAGCTTCAAATTCTTTACTCTCTTGTCCTCACATCCAGGGCTCTGGGATTGCAAGCGCTGTCACCGTGCCAGCCTCTTAAATTCATGAATATAAATCTACTCTCTTTGGTCTTTTTGATGTTTTGTTGATGCTGTTGTTTGATGAGGCAGTGGTGTTTGGTTTGGATTATTTGGTTTTGGGGGAGTTGGTTTGGTGTGTGTGAATGTGTGTGTGTGTGCTGGTTTTCTGTCTTAATTTTGGTGACATTAAAAACAAGTGCACCTAGCCATGCATGGTGGTACATGCCTTTAATTCTAGCAGGCAGAAGGCAAACACAGGCAGAATCTCTCCTTAATTCCAGGCCAGCATGGTCTTCATAATGAGTTCCAGGTTACCCAAGGATATGTGGTAAAAGCCCTGTCTCAAGACTAAATAAGTAAATAAATAAATAACAAATGCACCATTGGGAAGCTGTGGGTGGCAGGAAGAGTTCAAGGTTATCCAGGCAAATACTGTCTCAAAAACAGAAACAACAAACTGCGAAACACACTAGTTTGTGGACATAAAACAGTTTTCACCTCAAAGGACATAAGAGACACTTTATTCTCGAGTCAAATATGAGTGACCATGTCCCAGGAACACAGACTGAGGTTACCTCAAACATAATGTTTCAACATGGCAACAGTTTCATGAACTTGTCACAGTTCAAATACACCGGTGGCAACTTTGGATGAGGCTGTCTTTGCTACAGGTTTCAGCTGCTGCCTGATTCCATTCTTAGCTTTTTGGACAGTATAAGCTAGTGGTCTCTTAAGTTAATACATCCTGGAAGATCTCATGTGCTAGTCACAGGATGTTAAGCCAGACACAAAGGTAGATGTAAATGGTTTTAACAGAGTTAAAGATACCCCAAGATAATCTTGTTATTGACCTAGGACTTCCAATTCTCCACAATTACACATCAAATCAGCTAATCAGCCTTGCAGAATACTTAACTCGGGTGTGACTTTCTTCTGATAACTTCATTCCACGTTTTCAGGTCTGTTTCCTCTCTCTCTCTCTCTCTCTCTCTCTCTCTCTCTCTCTCTCTTTTTTGAGTCCTTTGATCATTCTCCCTTTCTTTCTTTCTTTTTTTTTTTTGATTTTTCAAGACAGGGTTTCTCTGTATAACAGTCCTAGCTGTCCCAGAACTCGCTCTGTAGACCAGACTGGCCTCAAACTCACAGGGATCCGCCTGCCTCTGCCTCCCAAGTGCAGGGGTTAAAGGCACTCCTGGCTCTCCCTTCCCTTTCTTACCAAAACCATTTACTCAAATCACGTGAAAAACTGCAGCTGTGGTAAGGGGAATGTCAACGTGATTTCTTCAAAACAAACAAAAGGAGTTTGGAGTTAAGGGCACTAGTTCATTCAGCAAATCCCTGGGTCTCTCATGGGTCAGACACTAAGAACTGCAGTAAACAGCAAAGTACCCAATTAACTTTACAGTGGAGGAGACAAGAAATCGGGAAAATTAATACATTGAAAACAGAAGGTGCAAGGGAAAAGTAAGAGAACAGGATCGGATGAGCAGACGAAAAAGGAGAAGATTTTAAAATGTCAGGTCAGGGGCCTAGGGATACTGTCATTGGAAAAGCTCTTGCTTTAGCCTACATAAGACCTTCAGTCCAGTCCCCAGTACAATGGGTCAGAAAAGTTCTAGGGACTCTATTTGGATCCCCAGCACCCATGTAAGAGGCAGGTATGGCAGTGATATCTGGAATCCCAATGCAGGGAGTGGACTTCACTGTCTAGCCATTGTAACTGACTCAGGAGTTCCAGGTTCTATGAGAACCCCATCTCAAAAGCTAAGGGTTAAAGAGATGGCTCGGTGAGTAAAAGTGCTTGCTTCGTAAACCTCAAATTGAGTTTGATCCCTGGATCCCACATAAGCTAAATAAATAAGTAATACCCTGATGATGGGGTGACATGCATCTGTAATCTGTACTGCACCCTAGTACTCCTATGGGGAGATGGGGGGTTGAAACATGAGAATCACTCTTATGTGTACAGGCCAACAAACCTGAGTAACAGCAACAGAAACATGAGAGACCCTTCAACAAGGAAGAAGGCGAGAGCTGACTCCCAAACATTGCTCTCTAGCTCGAGTAAGTGGTCCTCTGATTTCCGCAGGCATGCTGTGGTACACATATGCCTGCACTTCACAAACACACACACACACACACACACACACACACACACACACACACACACACAATA
>CABHPQ010119657.1:16437-33824 GCA_902168405.1 Peromyscus aztecus | reverse complement strand
CTAAATAAATTTATATAATAGTTATCTCACATCTTTGTGTTGCTATTTTGAATTGTCACCATTCATGGCTAAAATGAAATGACAATGTATTTAATAGTCATACCAAATAACAGAACATATTTTTCTTATATGATTTCAAGATTATATTTAGAAAAATATTTTTCCTCAATTGTATCACGTTTTCGTTATTTTGAGACTACTAAAATTATTATTATTGGTCATGTTTTCTCTACTATCTTTGATTTTCCACCTCAAATCTTACTTAAACACAGTGTGATCCAAGAACTCTCCCAACAGTATTGTAAGTTCTTTATTGTTTGTTGAAAATAGATTCCTCTCTCATACAATAGGCCTAACTTCCACTCCTCCAAGTTTCCCCACCCTCCACTCTCCTTGCCTCCTCCCCCTGTCTTCTCTCGTGTTCAGGAAAAATCAGTCTTCCAAGAGACAATGGCTAAACAGGACAAAACAAGATACAAGAAGACCAGGCAAAAGCCCTTATATAGAGGCTGGGCAAGGCAACCCAATAGGAGGAAAAGAATCTCAAAAGCAGGCAAAAGAGTTAGAGACACATCAACAGCCACTGTTAGGAGTCCCGCTAAAACACCAACCTAACAGGCTTAACATATATGCAGAGGACCTGGTGCAGACCCATGCAGGCCCCATGGTTGCCATTTCTTTCTCTAAGAGCCCATATGAGCCCTGCATAGTTGACTCCACTGGTCATGCTCTCCTGGTATCTTCCCTCCCCTTTGACTCCTACTGTCTTTCCTGCCCCTCCTCCGAGAGGTTCCCTGATCTCCAAGGGAAAGAACAAGAGGAAGACCCCCACTCTTTCTCTCTTTATCATGTCTGGTTGTAGGTCTCAGTCCCCACTCCCATCTGGCGTCGGAGGAAGCCTCTCTGATGGTGACTGGGCAAGGCACTGAGCTATGAGTGTAGCAGAAAATCATTAGGAATCGTTTCATTAATTATTATTTTATTTTTCTAGTTGAGTTTGGTTCTACTGTAGGCGGCTGGGCTACCTAGTCTCCTACTCCTGGCGATCGAGGCCTGTAGGGCTTGGGCCCCCCCTTGTGGTGTGGTCCTCAAGTCAGCCAAACATTGGTTAGGGACCAAGTACTTTTTTATAAAACAAGAAGTAATTATCCCTCTTCGGCAGGCAGCACTGAACTTTGGATATTAGATTATTTTCTTATAATCATGCTTCTACATTCTACTATGTTCAATGAGTTCTAAGAGACCCATGAAATGAATCTGCCATTTTCCCTGAGATGCTAACTTGAAAGTCATTTAACTGATGTGTGAGACTAGCTCACTTAGAGGTAAGTATCTTCTTTATTAATCTTGTAATCTTTGCTGCATTTCAACTTTTCTCTTTTAACTACATGTATTTGAACACTTTAAAATTTATACTAACTATATTAGACAGAGAAACTGGAAACAAAATATATTCAAATAATAGTTCATGTCTGCTCTTTATTAAAAATAAAACACCCTGCCATGACGCATTTTCTGAGTTCTGAATTAGACCAAACAAGCTTCTTTGTTTTGTCCTTCACTCTCCTCGGAACTCTCTGTTAATTCTGGGCTCTTAT
Source organism: Peromyscus aztecus (assembly GCA_902168405.1). Classification (NCBI taxonomy): domain Eukaryota; kingdom Metazoa; phylum Chordata; class Mammalia; order Rodentia; family Cricetidae; genus Peromyscus; species Peromyscus aztecus. Next base: position 32,226 of record CABHPQ010119657.1, on the reverse strand, counting down.
CTTCCTGGCTATATTATTGAATTTGCTACTTGATTGTGAGTCATTATACACTCCCCTTAGCCAAGCTTCAGTTTATAATATCATGCCCTTCATGGTTAGATCAGTTTAAGGATCCAAGTGAAACATGTAAAGTGTTCAATTTGAATACATAAAACAATACAGCAGTAGTTAAAATTGCATGTACCATATAAAAACTATGAGCCTTAAAGTATCACTCCATTAGGAAAGGCCAATTAAAGAACATGGCTCTTTCACTCTTCCCTGACGGTCATTAGGTTTGACATCTGAAATTTTTATCTGAATTGCCTATATTGCATATTCCTAAAAGAACTCTTATGCTTTTCATATGAGCACATATTTTTAGACAGACTGTTAACCATAATTTAAATATTTCTATTTCTATAACATTTACATTATAGAAATAGAAACATTTAAATTATGTTTTAATATGAAAAATTTATGGGGAAAATAAAAGATTTTTCCAAATTGTATCTTCAAAATTCCTAGTTTTCCACAATGGCTCTTCCCAAGCTAAGTTACATTTTCATTTTCACACAACCCACCAAGAGTTTTATGAAGTCTATACATATCCTCTTCCCAAGTTAGATCCTGTCAGAATACTGTGACTGCATTCACCTTCAAGACTGCTTCTGCTCTGGAAACCAAATTGTGTTTGTTTGAGGATGTATCTTCTAAGTTGACCTATACTGACTGCACACTCTCACATCATTAGAAGTGGCTGAAGACAGAATCTATGAGAAACGTTAGCTGCTGGCCCTTATACTATCCCAAAAATATACAAGAAAGTTAAGAATTTGACTTTGCCTATTTCTTTCCAGTACTCTAGATTTCAGAGACTATTATCTACCAATACAGGCTCTAATTATATGAGTGTTGAACATCACTTTTTTATTTATATTTACTGTTCAGTGTAACTGACCTTCAACATTGGCATAACATACAGCCATTTCATGATGATTTAATGAGTTGTTTTAAAATAGTATTCAAGATTTTCACTCTTTATAAGTGCAGATATTTTTTTTATTTATCTATGTGATCAAATTCAAGCTTGTTCTTTTTTTTAAAATCTTAGAATCCCAAAGATATTGTTTAACTAAGAAAAACCGCCTCAAGTAAAAAGAAAAGACACTTTCTCAAGCAATCATTCTGTTACTTAAACGCTATCTAATTTACAATTGTTTGGGTGTACCATCAATTCCCAATGTAATATCATCAATTTACTTTAACAAACTCTATCTTAACAAGTAGCTGGCATGGAACCAGATATGTCTAAAGTCATGTTCCTCAGAAACAGAACCAAGGCAGTGATCCTCATGCAAGTATTTGCAAAATACTCTCCAGAGAATATTATAAGGCAGTGAATGATATATAAGTGGGGGAATATAATAAGCAAGGAGACAGTGTGAATTAAATGATGAATAGCCTCATCTGATGCCAGAGGTAGCTCTCAAGCAGAGCCCACCTTACAAACAAAGGTACCTGATTTCAGACATTGATGCAGTGGGTAAGGGTACTTCTATGGATGTCTTATGTTATAAACCCAAAGTGAAAGGAAAGAACAGACTCCTGAAAGTTGTCTTCTGCCTTCCACAGAAGAACTACAGGGTGCATGCTCCCTACCACGCATACACACATAATAAAACAAAATATATAAATCAAAATTCAAAACAACAGCACCTAAAGAAGCTTCCCTGAGTCTGGCAGAGGGTAACTCCCTCTGATATGTCAACCAAAAGTAGTCAAGTTAGTTAAAGGAATTTATGAGTGAAGAATGATGCACACTTTGAGTACCAACACTAGGAGCCCATCCTTGTCAGAGTACCAATCTCATGATGAAATCTCAGTGCAGTTTCATAAGTATCAGCTACAAGGGAAAAAGAAGCAATAAACAGTTAATGAGGTTTAAAATTTTCAAAGTTATTTTCCTTAAAGTGTATGATTACAATAGTAAGAAAGTTGAATGTTTAAAATATAGCTGCAATTATTTGCTACCATTAAATTTACAGATGAATGGAAGAAGGCAGTACCAAAATGTTGTTTCACATCTTTTCTCTTTAATTCATTCATAAATTTCCCCACAACCTGTATCTTCCAATATCATGTCAACATCGAGCGTGTCAATCACACACTCCCCATAAACAAAAGGAAGATAAACTGGGCTAGCATATAGTGACCTACTGTATTTTAATTATAAAATACAATAATCAGAAACCTGGTTAGACAAAAGCCAGTGAAAATGGACCATGAAAGAAGAATGTAGGTGAGAAAGTTAGCCTAAGTATCTGCTCCTAAAACTGAAGATAGAATCACACCAGCAATTTATTGAATATTTTTTAGTGTTACATAACTCTGCACATATTATGTATATGTTAACTATCTTGTTAAGAAACTGATTAAGTGAAAATTGTAATCAGTTTTCAATAACTTGGAACATAAATCATTTGTCCAACTAACTGAATGCAATGGTAAAAGCATATCAATATCTCGTGCTGATATGCTTAAACACTCAATTTAGATATTAGATTCAAAATTCAGATAATTGAATATGTAAAAAGAAAATGAAATAGTCCTACTTTGAAACTAAGCTATAAATTATTGTGAAGAATATGTTTTAAACATGAACATAAATTTAATACTCTGAGAGCAAACATAGGGACACATTTGTTGTACATGTATATATACTTATGTTTATATACATGAATTTTGAAAGCTGAGAGCAATCATTATTTCTATCAAATCATCAAAATAGACTGTGTGGAAGATGGTCATAGTACATTGTTGTGCTTTGAGGCTCATTCTGTTATAAAGATATTATAATATTGGTTTACCTTGAATGAGTGATTTTTATCAGAAGTATAAAATAAACACTGTAAAATTCCGCATATCAAGCTTTCACAATTTCATAGCACAGATCGATTTAGCATAGTTTTTTCTACAACTGTAATAACATGCCAGGTTGTGGTTTTCTTTAGACTGCCTTAGGGGTCCACCAGAGCCTGCATATACGCAGACCAGTGGACATCCGGCAGAATATGTTGAAGGGAAGGACTCAACTTGCAGATGAATAAACGTTTTCTTACACAGTTTGTACAGGATTGTCTTTCTACTTTCTCTACAGTTATCTTATTTCTCTTCATTTGTAAGAGTTGCTAATAAGTTATGACCCATTCTTTGACAATAATGAGAAATAAAAAAATGATAGATGTAATTTAAATCAAGTAGGCTTCTTTGTTTTGTTTGGGAGTATTTTTTGTGCAAGATCTTGATGATTTTGTCTAAATTATTTTGCTTCTTCTTTATTTAATTAGGATTATTAAACATTCAAGAAATCCATAATTGCTCTGAAGAATGTTCCATCAATCTTCCACAGGTGCGTCATAACAATTGGTTTCAAAAATCACATCAATGCACTCTGCTTGTTTTTTTATTGAAAAAATAATATAATGTGTTTTGATCATAGTTTCCCTCTCCCATCCTTCCACATTCTTTCCAATTCTGTATCCACACAATCTTATGTTTTTTTCCCCTCCCTCTCTTTAAAAACAAATAATCCCCCAAACAAGAAACACACACACACAAAAAAAAAAACAGAAAGTAAAACAAGCAAAAGATCAAAAAGATAAAATATGCCCAAACAAAGCAAAATAAGACAGAGTCTACAAAAATCCTATTGAGTTTATTTGTATTGGCCAATAACTCCAAGGTAATGGTGCTTTTAATATGCCCATTGGAGACAACTGATTTTTCCTTGGTCAGTGGGTATTAATTGCAGATAGCATTTTATTTATTTGTATGCTGTGGCCAGCACAGCCATGGGCATTACGTGGATCTGGAAAGGAGGGAATAGGTGGACAGAGACACAAGACTCTGAGTTCACTTCAAGAATGAACATTTATTTTTTCCCACTGCTGTCTATATATTTAGATGGTTAATAGTGATAGCATTTGCAAGTATATATATATGTATATATATATGTATATAAGTATATATATATATATGTATATATATATATATCTTTGTTGATTTTGATGTTTGGGGAATTTCTGAATCCTGATCAACTCCAAGTCCCTCCATATCCACCCATCACCAATGCAGAATTCCCCCAAGAGAAATTCCACAAAATTAAAAAGAAACACAATAAACAAACAAAAAAACACCTCCCTCCTAGGTATTTCCATTCTCTCCAACTCCTTTTCACTGGTCCTAGTATCACTGACAGCTGCAGTTTTTAATGCAGTATACCCTTTCGTCCAATCAGCTCCATCTGCAAATGTTCATTGCAATGAGTCGTTAATATGATTCAAGGCATCTGGCTTCTGGCACACCATCATCACTGGACCCTCACCACAACAAAGCTCCTTTTAGATATGCTGCTGTTCTCTCAAGTCATGGGGATCCTGTGGGTATTATTCTGCAGGACCAGTTGTTTTGAACACTCTATCAGGTCATAAATGTGGTAGATGTTAGTCTGGGTCAACCCAAGGCCCATGCTATCAGGACCAGCTCTCCTATGTCAGTGGTGATGTTGGAGCCAATCTCTCCTTAGTGGGAGTCCAGCTCCCATATGAGGGGTGGGGCCACCTTTCACATAGGCAAGCATTGCTTTATCAAACAGTATCTTTGACAGCCTTATTCTTTCAGTGTAGCTGTAAGTTTTCCTATGTCCCACCTGGATCCTGCAGTCGGGACAAATCTCTCCTGCCCAGTCGTGCAGCTGCTCAGACCCAAATAAACATACAGAGGCTTAATATTATTTATAACTGCTTGGCCATTAGGTTAGGTCAGGCTTATTACTGACTAGCCCTTACACTTAAATTAACCCATGATTCTTATTTATGCTTAGCCATGTGGCTTGGTACCTTTTCTCAGTTCTGCCTTTACATCTTGATTCCTCTGTGTCTGGCTGGCAATTCCTGATTCTTCTCAGAATTCCTTTAGTCTGCTAGTGCTGCCTATACTTCCTGCCTGGCTACTGGCCAACCAGCATATTATTAAACCAGTGTACAAAAAGCATTATCCCACACATTTCAGTGGTTCTCTTCACTCGTGGTCTTGTTTTCCCAAGAGAACTTTAATCTTAGACTTTATCTCATGGTCACAATACTTTCCATTCATGGATCCCCACCAATGTCTGGGGTTTGTACTCAGTAAAGGGAATGCAGACCATTTATACCCCAACATGGGTGGGAGCCCCTGGTTACTTCTTCCTCTTAATGCTGGGACCCTGTTTAAAACCTTTGTGGAATTTTTCCATTCTCACAAAGTATTGTGTATTTATATGTACACATTTATGTGTACACAACTAGTCTGTTGTGTCTGCAAGATATGGTTTCCTGGATCTCATCCATCCCCTCTGAATCTTTCTGCTTCCTCTTCCACGTTGGTCCTTGAGACTTTAAGGGAGGACTTTGATGAAGCCATGACATTTAAGATTGAGTTCTGGAAAATCTCTCATTCTTTGCACATTGTCCAGTTGTGGGTCTCTGTGTCAGTTTCCGTCTACTGCAAGAAGAAATTTATCTGATGAAAGCTAAGCAAAACAGTCCTCTTCCATAGGTATACCAGAACATCATTAGGAGTCATTTTATTGCTATGTACTTTTCTCACAATAACAGTATTAGGTTCTAGTAAATGATCTATCTAGTCTTAGAATCTTGACACCTTTAGCAGAGTGAGGGATGGGTTCCATCTCATGGAGTGGGCCTTAAATCCAATCAGAAAATGTTTGGTTATTTCTGTCACATTTTTGCCATGATTGCCCCAATATCATACAGACAGATCACTGCTGTAGATCATAACACAGGGTTGTAACTAGAATACATTGAGAATTACCTTTCTCCTCCATTAGCCTGCAGAGTACCTTCCAGCACCATGAGTGTTAGACAGAAAGGCAAAATTACTAGTTAGGCACAACTGCTCTATGTTCAATGACATACGTAATGTGGTACTCAGCAATAGAACCTAATTACCCAGTTGTAAAGAGTACCCAATAGCTTTGCCAAAAGCCTGGCTGTTTGAAAGTTTCCAAGGCACCCCTTTTTGGTCAACAGTTAGATAAAATGTAAGTCATTCCTGGAACTGGAGGTTTTACTTGTCATAAGATTTCTAACAGAGGTGTTGTCTCCCCTATAATCAAGTGACTACATTTAGATTCCTTTCATATGTGTGTGTATGTAGGAGGAAGCTTTTACAGTAGTAGGTTTACATATGGGTTGTCAAGTAGCCTTCAGTATTAGTTGTCCCTGTACCTATTCCCTATTTAACATTCTCTTCTATGTCTTTCCCTATATAACTTAATTATACTTTCCCCTTTGAGTCTCCACAACAATATATTTTATTCCCTGCTGCTTGAAGAACCTTGCTTTCCTCATAGTATCTTACTTAACCTCTGTGATTATTGAATGGGGACACACATACTGAAGGTTTAAAAGCTAACATCTACATATATGAGAAAACCCACAATATTTTTGTTTTGGGGACTGGGTGGCATCATTCAGGAAGATTTTCTTTCTAAATTCATCTACCTGAGAACTTTACAATTTTATTTTCTTAACAGCTGAATAATATTCCATTGTTATACATGTATTACATTTTCATTATTCATTCATCAGTTGGTGGGTGTCTAGGCTCTGCAGAATTTCTGGCTAGTATGAACAGAGCTTCAATAAACATTCATGAGTATGTATCACTGTAGAAGGATGCAGAGTTGTTTGTGTGTATTTTCAAGAATGGGATATCTGGATATTGAGTGAGATCTATTCCTGAATAATGGCCACCGTGATTTCTACAGTGGCTGCACAATTTTGCACTCCTATCAGAAATGATAAATATCCCCTTTAACTCCACATTCTCAATAGCCTAAGCTGTCATTTGTTTTATTAATCTTGGCCATTTTGACTGATATAAGCTAAAAACTCCAAGTAGTATAAATTTAAATTTTTTGGGAGTCTAAGGATATGGAACATTTTAAAAATGTTTCTCAGCCATTTGTGTTTCATCTTTTGAGATCTCTCTGCTTAGTTCTATGCACCATATTTTTACTTGCAGTATTTGTTTCTTTCTTTTTTTTGAGTTCTTTATATCTTTTAGATAATGTATCTTTAAGAGGTATAATTGGTACAGATATTTTCCCATTTTCTAGCCTGCCACTATTTTCTAAATGATGGTCTCCTTTGCCATGCAAATGCTCTTTTGTTTCATGCATTCCTTTAAATTATTCTTCAATATAAAAATGAGGTAACATTTACTAATTCTCTTAATGATGCCACTGTTAGCTTAACACCAAAATCACAAAAGAACTCAACAAAAAAATTAGACACCAATATCCCTTATGAAAACTTATGCAAAAATTCTCAATAAAAGAATTACAAATCACATAAAAATGATTATCAACCACATCAAGTTGACTCATCTCAAAGATGTGGGGATAGTTCAACATAAGTAATTCAATAAATGCAATCTACCACATCAACAGACTGAAAGACAAAAACACACGATCATCTTATTAGATGCAGAAAAGGTCTTTGATAAAATCCAACATCCATTAATCATAAAAATCTTGAGGTGATTAGGGATAGAAGGGACATACTTCAAGAGGAGTCAGGCATATCTCAACAAATAAAGGCAATTTACAAGAAGATCACAGCCTAAATGGAAATAAAATTAAAATACTTTTTACTGAAATTAGTAACAAGACAATGATGTCCACTTTCCCCATACCTATTCAATGTAGTATTTAAAGTCTTAGGTAAGACAGTTGATGGAAATCAAGGGGATACAAATAGGAAAGGAAGAAGCCAAAATATAGTATTTGCTGATAATAATAATAATAATAATAATAATGATAATATAAAAGACCCTAAAAATTCCACAAGGAAATTCTTACACCTGACAAAGATTTTCATCAAAGTATCAGAATACAAAATTAATGCATAAAAATCAGTAGTCTTCTTGTATATAAATGATAAACAGGCTGAGAAAGAAATCAAGGAATCAACATCTTTCACAATAGCATCAAAAATATTGTGGGATAACTCTAACCTACAAGTGAATGACTTGAATGCTAAAACTTGTAAGACATTGCATACATGTTCATGGATCAATAGGATTAGCAGCTCTCTAATTTGCATTAAGACTTGTCTAACAAGAGGAATTCATGCTTGGTACTGGAAAATTAGACAGTTTCCCAGGGCCAACAAAGTCATGAATGTTTGAGAAGAACCTATAACTACCACTTTACTAAACAAGCACAGTCCCTGGCTGCATTTTCAATATTTATTCTGGTGCTCACAGATAGGTGTAGTTCTGTCCCTTCATCAGGAAAACTACTCTGTGGGACAGATGAAGACCATTGCAGAAGGCCACAACATATCACAGCACCACAAAAATCAGAAATTGAAACATATAAGCAAATTACCAATACGATGAATAATAATGACCCAAACACCTATATGAGACAAAATGTCTACAAAAAATACCATTGTTTTGTGTTAGTCATCTGCTGCTGAACATGGAGCCTATCCTGAAGTGAGATTCATATGACCAGTGACACTCCATTGGTGAAGACCAGTTTTTCCTTTGCAAGAGGGTACTAGTTGAAGATAGGAGTCAGGGCCATTGTCTACTTCCTCCTCTCATTGCTAGGACTTTATCTGGCTAGAAAAAGCGCATGCTTCAGCAGTATCTGTGAGTTCATATATGCATCAGGTCTGTTGTGTCTGGAGGGCACTGTTTTCTTTGAGTCATCCATTTCCTCTGACCCTTACAGTCTTTCAAAACTGTATTTCACATAGCTTCCTCAGCCCTGAGCTCCCCTGTAGTGTGACCGAAATTCTAGGAGAAATGAATCTCCACCTGTCTTCTACCTTTCTTCCCTGGCCTGCACCATAATCATCTATTTTCTACTGCCTTTTCCTTTTGTTTGGTTAATTAATTTCCACTCTGAGAAAAAAAAAAAGTAGTGATACTTGTCATTTTTTGTGTCTTATTTTGAACTATTAGAGGAAAACAATTTTAATTCCTGAATGAAACTTAGAAGTGGTCAACAAAAGCTAGAATCTACAAATGGGATTATATAATTGTGGTGGTATTGTGTTCCCCAAAATATTGTGTACTTTAATAAATTTATCTGGGGTCAGAGACAGAACAGCCACAAGATTAAACATGAGGATAGGCAGTGGTAGCATACGCCTTTAATCCTAGCATTCCAGAGACAGAAATCCCTCTGGATCTCTGTGAGTTCAAGGCCACATTGGAAACCGCCAGGCGTGGTGACACACACCTTTAATCCCAGAAAGAAAGCCTTTAATCCCAGGGAGTGGTGGTAGAAAGCAGAAAGGTATATAAGGCGTGAGGACCAGAAACGAGAGGCATTTGCCCTGGAGAGGCATTTGCCCTGGAGAGGCATTTGGCCTGGAGAAGCATTTTGGGCTGGTTAAGCATTCAGGCTTCTAGCAGCAGTTCAGCTGAGACCCATTCTGGATTAGGACTCAGAGGCCTCCAGTCTGAGGAAACAAGACCAGCTGAGGATCCGGCGAGGTGAGATAGCTGTGGCTTATTCTGTCTCTCTGACCTTCCAGTGTTCACCCCAATAACTGGCTGAGGTTTGATTTTATTAATAAGATCTTCTAAGATTCATGCTACATATAATAGTAAAAGGCTTCTGTACCTGAAAAGGAAACTCAACCGAGGAAGGTACTACCGACAGAATAAGAAAAAATATTGTCAAGGTTTGGGTTGATATGATTAAGATAAACTATACAAAGAAATAAAATATTTTTAAAAAGTCAAGTAATCCAATATAAAATAAAGAAAACAAGTGATCTGACACTTATCAGAAAGAGAAAAACAGGTGTCCAACAAATTTATGAAAAACTGACTACTAGTTTTAGCCCTGAGGAAATGCAAGTCATTAACATTATGCTGAAATTCCATTCAACTCCAGTTAAAATGACTATTATGAATATAGAAAAGTAAATAAAAAAACTCTACTTGTTCCTCCCACCCCATGAAACAAAATGACATATCATTTAGCAAATGAGATTCCTGGATAGGTACCCAAAGGAAATGAATTCAGTTAAGGGATACTGTGTATCCATGCTGAGTGTTGTGCTATTCTCAATAGTTAGGGTTAGGACACCCAGGTGCCTACTAACAAATGAATTGATAAAAAAATATGAACCATACATAAAATTATGTAGTACACAACATTTAATTCTTAATGAAAGGAAGATAAATTTCAGTCCAAGAAATATATCTTTTATACAGACAGTTTTACAGTGTTTTGAAAAGTTGTAACTAACATTTAAAAGTTTGAAGATTTCACATCAATGTGCAAAAATCTAAATTATGTCTTAAAAAGCTGGAAGTGTTGGCAGCAATAAACCCTATTTTTAACCTGTCAACACTGGCTTCAGCATGGTTTAGTTGGCAATGCCTACACACTCCCTAGTTATACAGCAAAATAAACACATACTATGTGCCTATGGCTATATTATAATCTCAAAAGTAAAAGAAAAATTACTTTAAAATTTTTCTTTCAATGCTCCTGTTCAAATTTTGGGCCAGGTATATTAGCAAGTCTAGTTTTGAAAAAATAAAAACAACAATTCTTTATTTTAAAAAAGAACAAAACAAAACAGAAGTAATTCAAGTTTGGGATGAGGATATACTCTGTAGAAAAGATCCTGAGATCTAAATGTTCTTACATAAACCATTCTGCTACATAGTAATCTCTGGACAGATATGTCTTTTGAAATTTGTAGTAAGTAAACATTCATTTGTTTAGTTGGCTTAATGAAATGGTGTTTCTCTGTGTGTCTCTGGCTCTTCTGGAACTTGCTTTGTAGCCTAGGCTGGCCTCCAACCCAAGAGATCCTCCTGCCTTTACCTTCTGAGTGCTGGGATTAAAGGCATGAGGCAACAACCTGTCAAGTATATCTAACAAATTAAAATTCATGCTTTTAGGTTCATTGGCTGCTTTTCAAATTTTCAATAACCACGTGGGAATACTGATTACTAAATTGTGGAATACATGTGAGGAACATTTTCCATAGTTGCTCATGTTTTGCTAACAGAGAAAGTATTATTCTTAGATGTTTTGTTGCAGTGAAAAATATCTGAGGGGGGCTAAAAAAAAAGAAATAGTTAGGGAAGAAAGAATTATTTCGATTCACAACTTCTAACATTTCCTGTATGGGTTCAAATTATGTCTCAATATAAATAAATATATAATATTTTTACAAACACGGTTGCAGTGGATGACCGTCAAGATTTTCACCTCATGTCCCCATGCTTTTACACATATGCGGACACACATGCACACAAATACTAGCACTCAATGAAGCTAATTTTTAAACTTGGTATACGTAGGTATAGAGGTGATAGAATATGCAATAGTGCTCAGATAATACACCAGAATTTTCTTAAGTATTAAGTACAATTACATGCAATAATGCATGCAAAATATGCCTCTTATGACAGAATGCTGACTTTAGTATTCCGTTTGTGATACCTAACAGGGTTTTAAACATTCAATTGCCCAGATGAAAGACAAGTTAGAAGAAATTTATATTTAAGTTCTCATGTCACATGATGATGAGTATACTACTTGTATCCATGACGGTGTATGAATGAAAACTTAAAGCCTCTATGTAAACGTAAGATGGCAAAGATTCTTTATTGGAAGGCAGTAAAGCCTGTTGAAGGCTCTGGTCCTAATTGTTTATATCATAGTATTAATGCTGTTGATAAGCTAATGTGTGCACTTTTATTATCATCCAAAAGGCTATTTGGAGACAAAACTAGGTCTAGATTTTAGATTTTCTAATAGGGTATGATAAATACACATACAAAAAAATTGTAAACAATTAATGAGAGAATATTTAATTGTAAAAACAGTGCATGACTGACTTCGACTGGATACAATCACTGTGGGTTTAAAGTGGTGAAGTAGGAATCTGTCATATTTACTGCCAATTAATTGTTAAAAGTGACCTGTTGATAACCTGAAGTAGAACTATGCCCTCTCAATTAACATGTCGTATAGTGTGACTGTGATAGATAACCTGCATCAGCCGGAAATTCATCACCATGGGAATGCACTAATTAGTTCAATTGAATGATAAGGAAATGTCATAAATTAACTGGTCTAATTTTCAGTAAAAGCACAGCTAACATATATCTGCTTGATTGGAACAATTATATTTACTAAGTGTTCATGGCTTTACATCCCATAATATACACACTTCCAAGAGTGTATATAACCCTTAAATGAAGTCTCATAAATATTCTAGGAATTAAGTTCAAATGTCAGTCATTTATAGATCTGACTGTATAACCTGTGACCTAACTACATGGATTAAGTTATCTTAATGGGTTCAGACCTATAACAAAGTGCTGTAGCCGAGTGGCTGTACACAAGCAGACAGGTTATGTTGTTCACGATTGGGGTCTTAGTGAAACAAGCCCCACTGTAATGTTGAAGAGTAACTGTCAGTGGATTAGATTTAACCAGGTATTAGATTCAATAGCTGTCTCAAGAAACTTAACCAGGCCTGCAGAGTCTTTTGTGCTGTATAAGGCAACACACAAACAATTTCTAGATCTTCATAAAATGGATACATGTTGTGGGTTTTTTGGCGGGAAAGGAGATGTGGGGATGTTGGTACAATTATGTGTTCTATTAGAGGACTTATCTACTTAAAATTTAGGAGATTTCCCTTTTAGAGTGTTTTCAAGTTTACAATTACGTATAAAAATATTAATGTTCCTTTATATATTTCTGCATCCCCTAGATCTCCACACTGTTTCGCCTGTTATTAACCCTTGATGAGCCAGGTTGACAATTATTATATGAAGCTCATTATTTTCATAAACATTCCTTTTTTTGTACTATAATTTTGTGGATTTTTTTCACAATTGTGTTATACCATCTATCTACTGACCATTGGAACGTGATACAAATAGTTTCATTGCCCTAAAATTTCCCTATTTGCCTAACTACTCACACTTATCTCTTTGCACATAATGTCTAACACCTGCTACTCATAGTCTTTCTGTATATTTATTTATTCTGGGATGTCATACATTTAGAATGATGCAAACTATAAGTTTTCAAGTAGGATTTTATTTTTTAATTACCATCATGCATGCAAAATTCCTGTTTACAATTTGTGCACCCTTTGTATTTTTTGTTGATGTGTTTGTTTTGTGTTTTTTATATAATCATTTATGAAGGACAGGCTTAATAGTAATCTGGCCTTGAACTCATGGTCTTTTTGACTTTGTCTCCTAAGTACTGACTGGTACATTTGGGCCACCAAACACAGTGTGGTTTTTTAAATGTAGTCAAATGACTCATTGTAGGATGTGCTCCAGTTTATTGTCTATTGAAAGACACCTTAACTGATTCTATATTCTCATGATTATGGATAAATTTGATACAAACATTAAAGTGAAGCCTTTTGTGTGGGGGCACATTTTCACCTTGCTCAGATCATTACTAGGGTGCAATATGATTAGATCATGGGCTGAGACTCATTTTAGCCCTCATGGTATTTTTAATAGTATAAATTTCTTCCTTTCAGTATATTTGCAACATTTTGTGTTCCCCGATATCAAAACATTAATTTTTCTCTACAGATGTTCCGATTTCTTGAATCTTCAATACCCTATGTCCTCTGTTTCTATTTTATCTTCTTCACAGCCTCACACACAGCCCAATCAGAAGCTTCATGTATGGAATCTAATTTGGTTATAATTTGCTAGGCTATAACAATTTTCTGAATTCTTGATGCAAGTCTCCATGATCAAACAAATGTATTCTTTACTTTTTAATTCAGTCGCTATGAAGTTTAAAAGCAAAACAAAACAGTCAAAACAAAGAAACAAAAAGGAAAATGCAGCCAAATAGCATTCTGGAATATAGCATGCACGTATGTTTTCTAGTCTAGTTTCCTTATAGAGACATAATTCCCTATGAAACTTACTGAATTCAAAGTTCACTCCACATTTTTCTCAGTATTCTACTCTTCCAAGCTCTCATCAGCATCTGCTGCAGTTGCCTCAGAGCCTTCTGGAGCTCATACAGACTGTAGGTCCACACCTTTCCAGGATCTTCCCACAAATAAGTTTCAAAGGTTTACAGCAGCAACATCTCCACAGCCCACTGCTAACAGTCAAGTCTTTATAGTGGCCATCTTTCTCATTGATGTCACCAAATACCTCAAAAAATAATTTAAAGGAGGAAGGATTTATTAAGTAAGCATAAAATAAGTAAGGCTTACCTATGGTTGTTTCAAATATCCTTAATGTTATTTATTCTTTGAAGCTGAAGGTCATGTAATGTCTTATTCTCAACATGTAGATGGAAGATAAATTCAGGTATGTAAGTATCACATGCTGAGTTTCTTGACTCCATCCTTGTTTTATTTCTTTAAAAACTGATGTTAGAGCTTTGCTTTTATTCTTACTTTTTTTTTATGTACACTATTATTCTCGCTTCTGGTTTTGTGTTTTTATGGGATTCCTGTGTATGAGCACCTGTGTATCTCTGAAACCATATGTGTTTCTTGTGCTTTTTCTCTTCTGTTTGTTTTGTCCTACCATGGTTTGTCTGTGTTTGTTTTATCTTATTAATTTTATTGTTATTCTCTAGATGCCTGTTTGTTTTCTAAGGAGAGAAAGGGTAAGTCCCCTTTCCTCCAAAGTCAGTTTCTCTTCCCGTGCTGGTATCTCAGTATCAGATGTCTATCTGCCAAGGAGACAATTCAAAGAGGATTTTCTTAAGAATATTAGTGCTGTAACTATGTGAGACTGCAAGAAGTTCACAATAATCTCTTACAACAGCTGCATTTTTCTAAGCAAACATCATATACACTATTTTATTATTGAAAATAGATTTTTCTCTCATATAATACCACATATAATACCCAACCACAGTTTCCTCTTCGTTAACTCCTTATAGCTTCTCCTCACACCATCCTGTCCTCCAGACACAATCCCCCTCCATTGGGACATAGAATAGTATGACATACGAGTCATACTTTTTCATTAGACACTCTGATAACAAACCTAGAATAACATGCCCAGCAAAACTATCTGTCACAATTGAAGGAGAAAAAGCAACAAACGTACAAATAAATAAACAAATAAAAAAGCTTTCACTGACATAAACAGCCTGAAGAAATCATCCAACATTCCAAACCAATGGAAAATGCAGTAAGCATTATTTTGGGCTGAAGAAAGGAATGCAAAAAGCCGAGAGACCGTGATGAGAAAATATAAAGCTACCATTATTAAAACATAAAATACTACTGAGAACACAAACAACACCAAATACAACAACATGATGACCACAATCAACACATGCATTTAAATAAAAATTCTAAATATCAATGGCCTTAGTTCTCCAATCAAAAGACACAGACTGGCTGACTGATCAAGAAATGAAACCCATCTATGTGTTGCCTACTGGAAATACAGCCTAGTTTTAAAGATAGTCATCACCTTAGAGTAAAAATATTAGCAAAAGTACTACAATCAAATCTGACCAGGAAACAACCTGTCATCACTGTCCTCATAATTCACAAAATAGTCTTCACACAAAAACAAATTGGGAAGAGGTAAAGAGGGACATTTCATTCTAATCAAGGGAACAGTTAACCAAGAATATGTTACTATCCTAAATACCTGTGCACCAGACTCTGGGGATCCCAATTTTATTTGAGAAAATACTATTAGCTTTAAAGACACAGATTTATCAATCCA
>CABHPQ010119657.1:0-11437 GCA_902168405.1 Peromyscus aztecus | reverse complement strand
ATTAGGTGGTAGAATGGTTCTTTGACTTATACTCTGAATTAAAGGACACTGACTCTATTTTATTTTGATGAATTTAATAGGAGGCAGGTGTGTTTTAATTAGATTCAAAAGGTGTTGCTATTGAATTAATAAAGCTTTAAAAACTACTTATCATATTATCTTCCTGCTTCTGTATGTGTAATGTAAGGTTCCACTGGAATGCAGGTTTGTATTAATTATGAATGTCTCTTAAAGGTATTTTTGAAAATAACTAGAGAACATGATGAAATTTCAATTATTTTAATGAAATTTCATTTATTTTTAAAAGCAGTAAGGTTTACCAGCTCAATATTCACTGTATTGGAAAACTAAATTAAAAATGATTATATTAGAAATCCAAGTAATAAAGGTTAATTTGAAACAAATTTTTACCTGCATGTTGGTACTACAGCATGAGCCAGAATTACATTATTTCATTTCACTCATTTGTGCTTCTTTTTCTCTCAAGGCATCAAAGCAAACTAACCAGGGCAGGTCTTTGTTCCAATAGCATTTAGATAATCATTCTTTTGTCCAGTTCAGTTCATTAGAGAGGTTAAACATCCACATATTTTACATAGGGATTATGTGTGAAATGATCAAAGCTTAGTGACCTGGAGAGACACAAACACACCTGCCAGTTCATCTGACCTAGAATTTTTGTCTTCACTCTAATACTAGAAAAAGAATGTTCAAGTGTATTGACATACGGCTGTAACTCTATCACATAAAATACAGAGGCAAATTTATAAAAATTACTAGACCAGCCTGTGTCAATAAGAGGTATTACCTCAATGAAGTGAAATAGTAAAATGCAATGCGAGAAACAGACAGCGAGTTTCACAAGAGTATTGACACATTATATCAATCCCCTCAACTCTTTCTTTGACCAAGGAAGCTTAAAGCTTTCAAAGTTCATGGGATTAACTTTCAACAGAATCAGTTCTTCTCATTTAGCTAGCATATTATACTTATTGTTTGAATACAATGTATATTGTAACTGAAGAATTATTGAAATTTGTGAAAGGATATAGAATAGTCTCACGGTCACATTATGAGACTAAAAATGCTTAACGCTTTTAAAACAAATGTCATTTCTTCAGATGTTCTAAGTCCTTTGATTTTGTTTATTCTGCTTAAGGAAAATATCTTTCTTTAAGTTTCTAACTCATCTTCAAATATTTTTCATTTCTTTACTATGCATGGGTATTTGAGATAAGAAACAGAAATTTCTAAATGTTTTATTCTTAAATAGAATGAAATTCTGAATTATAGTACATTGTGTATAAAATATAAATCATATATATATATATATATATATATATATATATATATATAGCTAACTGAGTGTTTATGTTTTTCCAGCACAAGAAATATCCTATATTTGATTCCAACTATAAAAAAATTGCTCTTAAAATATACAAATTATAAATATGATGTTCACTATTTCCTTTGTTTAGTACTGAACAATAGTTCAGTTATGGTAGAGCAAGGTGGCCAAGCTTTAAAAAATCTTTTGAAGATGAAAATAGACCAAACATTTCAAGAAATGAAGAAATGAAATTCCCTGTAAGTACAATATGAATTATTAGTTTGAATCAGGGCACTCTGAATGACTGTGAACTAGAATTTGAAACAGTTTTAGCACATAAAATTACCATTCTCTCTTCTCCTACAAATCCTTCATTAATCCTTAATATCAAACATGGAATAATCAAGTATATATGACATTAATGTGGAAGTATAGAATCCAGGGTAGACGGGAAGCTTGACAATAGAGAGATTAGATTCTGCAAGAACAACAGAGGATACGGTAGGTGTGAGTTCATGTAGAAGAGTATGTTCCCTTAGGTGTGAATTCATGCAGACCAGTATGTTTCCTTAGTGTCAGTGTTCACTTCCTTTCAGGTCACTATATCTCATATTGGTTTTCTTCATACATATAACAGCAGCTCAAAGTTAGAGATAATAATTTCTATGTTATTTTGTGTTTCATGTTATGTTCCAAACCACAGAAATACTGACATTCATTATGGACTTCATAACTCCTCATGCCATTTTGACTTCATGGAGCATTAATCCCACTCATTAAGTAAGCAAAGCTCACTAAGTTAATGATATTTTTGTACAGGAATTAAAATTTACTTTTAGCCTTTAGCAAAATAATTTTTCTTGCAGGAGAAAAAGGGATGCAGTCACATAAACTGATACAGTCCATCTACCAATGATTGTAGCACATGTAACTTCGAGTAGCAAAATGTACAACAAGTAACTCTGGAAAATCTGTTGATCCCAAGTGTTCTATTTATGAAGACTGACAGCATCGATAATTCTCTTTAACTCTTTTTGTGTCTTTATTTTTATGGGCTCCTGAAGCATCACAGCCCTGAATATGCTATGTCATAGTTTCTTATCTCTATGAGATAGTATTCTGGACAAACAAACAAATAATATGTGCTTTTTAATCATCAAATTACTTAATGGAACATTGTTGCTACAATTTTGAAAGATTATTAGAAATATTTGTGGTTTTTATTTATTAATGGCTCTTTGTGGTTTGGTTTTTGTTTCCTATCAGCTAAGACCCTTAGGAGCAAGATAAGTTCCTCTGCTTAAATGTCTTCAGGTATTGGAAGCACTTCCTAGACTAGCTGGGCGGGGGGTGGGGGGGCATCCCTTGTTTGCATTTTCATGATTCTGACAAAAACACATGGAAGTTTTTGAATAGAGTTATGTCATGGATATTAAAATTGGCATCCTTAATGGGATTTCTTTTATTTGACAAAACACATTGTGTTCCAGGTTAATAATATGTTTCAGCAATGTACATAATGCTCTTGGCAGATGTGTGCTCAGATTCATCGTTTTGATAGGCAGATCCAATTCTTCTGCACTTCATAATAAGTAAATTCCTGCCAAAAGTCAATGCTCTGAATTGCTTTAAAATTCATTTTAATGTAAATTTGAATAGAAGAGTTTTTCTCTTGCTATCGGACTAACCTGTCTCTGAAAGAAAACTGACTGGCTGGGAGGAAGTTGATTTTAATAGGAAACTTGTCATGAACAATAAATGAAGTAAAATAGTTTTCTGCAAATTTTTTGAAATGTTTGATTTTGGATAAAGAAAGAATACATAACTGGGGCCACAAGGTCCAAATCTGAATTTTTAGGGCAGCAACAGTCATGATATTTCATATCAAATTTATCATGATGTTTTTTAGATATCCTACAGGTTTTTTTTTCATATGAAGTTGAGAAGTTTCCTTTCAGAGTCTGTAAAGAACTGTGTTGGGATTTTGGTTGGGACTTCATTGAATTTGTAAATTGTTTTTGGCAGTATGGACATTTTTATTGCATTAACCCTATCAATCCATGAGCATGGGGAAGCTTTCCATTTTCTGATAATTTCTCCAATGTCTATCCTGAAGTCTTTATCATAGAAATCTTTCCCTTGCTTGGGTAGAGTTACCCCAATATATTTTATATTACTTAAGGTTATTTTAAGGACGCTGGTTTCCTGATTTCTTGTCATTCATTTTGTCATTTAAATGTAGGAGGGCTACTGAGGTTTTTTTTTTTAGTAAATGTTATACATAGTCCCTTTATTGAAAGCATTTATAAACTGTGGGAGTTCCATGATGAAATGTTTAGGGTCATGTAGCTTTTTCTATCATCATCTTCTAATAATGATACTGTGGCTTCTTCCTTTCCAATTTGAATCCAATTGATCTCCTTTAGTTGTCTTATTGCTTTAGCTAAAACTTCAAGTATTATATTGAATAGATAGAGTAGACTATCAAATCTTGTTCCTAGTTTTAATAGAATTGCTCTGTATTTTTCTTCATCTAATTTGATGGTGGCTATAGGCTTGCTGTAAGTTGCCTTTATTAGATTTATGTAGGTCACTTGTGTCTCTAATCTATTTAGAAATTTTATCATGAAGGAATGTTGGGTTTTTCTCAAAGGCCTTTTCTGCATCTAATGAGATGATCTTGTTTTTTCTTTTGTTTTCTTTCAGTTTCTTTATACAGTGGATTATATTTACTGATTTTCCTGTGTTGAACCACCCCTGTATCTCTGAGATTAAGCCTACTTGATCATGATAGATAATCTTTTTTATGGGTTCTTGTATAACACTTGCAAGTATTTTATTAACTACATTTGCATCTATATTCATAAGGGAAATTGGTATGTAATTTTCTTTTTTTTGTTGAGTCTTTATATAGTCTGGCACCAGGATAACTGTGGCCTCATGAAGTGAATTGGCCAATGTCCCTCTGTTTCTATTTTGTGGAATAATTTGAGGAGAATTGGTGTTAACTCTTCTTTGAAAGTCTGGTAGAATTTTGTACTATAACTATCTAGTCCTGGGCTTTTTTGGTTGGGGGCCTTAATGACTCTTTCTATTTCTCCAGGGGTTATAGGTCTATTTAAATTGTTTATCTGACTTTGATTTACCTTTGGTAAGTAATACCTATCAAGATAATTATTTATTTCTTTTAGATTTTCCACTTCTTTGGAGTACAGGTATGTAAAGTATGTCCTTATGATTCTCTAGATTTCCTTGATGTCTCTTGTTCTGTTCCCCTTTTTGTTTCTGGTTTCATTAATTTAGATATTCTCTATCCATCTTTTAGCTAGTTTGGATGAGATTTTGTAAATCTTGTTGATTTGTTTTCAAAGAATCAACTCTTTGTTTCATTGATTCTTTGTATTGTTCTCTTCACTTCTATTTTATTGATTTCAGCCTTCAGTTTGAATATTTCTTGCCATCTATTCTCATGGGTATTCCTACTTCATTTTCTTCTAGAACATTTAAGTGTGCTGTTAAGTTGCTAGTATGAGATCTCTCTCAATTTTTTTCCCTAAGGAAATAGAGTCAGTCATTAAAAGTCTCCCAAACAAAAATTCCCAAGTCCAGATGGCTTTATTGCAAAATTCTAGTAGACTTTCAAATAAGAGCTAATACCAATATTTCTCAAATTATTCCTCACAGTAGAAACAGAAGGATCACTGTCAAATTCTTTTTATGAGGCTATAGTCATCCTGATACCCTAACCACACAAAGACTCAACAAAGAAAAGAAAAAGTTTCTCTTATGAACATTGATACAAAAATATTAAATAAAATACTTGCAAACATAAATCCAAGAACCTATCAGGAAGATCATCCACCATGATCAAGTAGGCTTCATCGCAGAGATTCAGCGATGGTTCAATATATGAAAATCTGTCAATGTAAGAAACTGAAAGAAAAAACAGGCATGATCATCTCATTAAATGCTGACAAACCCTTTGACAAAATACAAAATCCTTTCATGATAAAAGCCTTGGAGATATCATGAATACAAAGAACATACCTAACATAAAAAGCAATATCCAACAATCTAATTGCCAATATTAAATTAAATGGAGAGAAATTTCAAGCAATTCTACTAAAATCGGGAACAAGAAAAGGCTGTCCACTCTCTCCATACCTATTCAATATTGTACTCGAAGTTCTAGCTAGAGCAATAAGACAACAAAAGGTGATTAAAGGGATACAAATTGGAAAGGAAGAAGTCAAAGTATCACTATTTGCAGATGATATAATAGTATACATGAGTGATTCCAAAATTTCTATCATGGAACTACTTCAACTAATAAACACCTTCAGCGAAGGTACTGGATACAAGATTAACTAAAAAAAAGTTAGTAGCCCTCCTATATACAAACAATAAACAGACTGAGAAAGAAATTAGGGAAACAACACACTTTACAATAGCCACAAATAATGTAAAATATCTTGATATAACTCTAACCAAACAAGTGAAAGACTTATATGACAAGAACTTCAAGTCTTTGAAGAAAGAAACTGGAGAAAATATCAGATGAAAAAAATCTCTCATGCTCTTGGATCAGTAGGGTTAACATAATAAAAATGGACATTTCATAAAAAGCAATCTACAGATTCAATGCAATCCCCATCAAAATCCCAACACAATTCTTTATAGACCTTGAAAGAACAATACTGAACTGCATATGGAAAAACAAAACAAAACAAAAATTCAGGATAGCTAAAACAACCCTGTACAATAAAGGAACTTCCAGAGGTATCACCATCCCAGCTTCAAGCTCTACTATAGAGATATAGTTGTAGCACGAATTATTAGAAGGCCTTACTTGTGGTGGTATTGTGCTCCCCAAAATATTGTACACCCTAATAAACTTATCTGGGGTCAGAGATAGAACAGCCACTAGATACAGAGGCTAGAAAATGGTGGCACTCACACCTTTAATCCTAGCACTCCAGAGGTAGAAATCCCTCTGGATCTCTGTGAGTTCAAGGCCACATTGGAAATGGCCAGGAATGGTGACACACACCTTTAATCCCAGAAAGCAAGCCTTTAATCCCAGGGAGTGATGGTAGAAAGGAAAGATATATAAGTCGTGAGGACCAGAAACTAGAAGCATTTGGCCTGGGTAAGCATTTTGGCTGGTTAAGCATTCAGGCTTCTAGCAGCAGTTCAGCTGAGATTCATTCTGAATGAAGACTCAGAGGCTTCCAGTCTGAGGAAACAAGACCAGCTGAGCAATTGGCCAGGTGAGGTTATCTGTGGCTTGTTCTGTCTCTCTGATCTTCCAGTGTTCACCCCAATACTTGGCCTCAGGTTTGATTTCATTAATAAGATCCATTTAAGATTCCTACTACACTTATTAATCTACTACACTTAAAATCAAACCTGAAGCCAGGTATTGGGATGAATGCTGGAAGATCAGAGAAGTAGAACAAGCCACAGCCACATCACCTTGCCAATTCCTAAGCTGATCCTGTTTCCTCAGACTGGAAGTCTCTGAGTCCTCATCTGAATGGGTCTCAGCTGAACTGTGCTGCTCAAAGCCTAAAAGCTTAACCAACCTAGTTCCTGGTTTTCACGCCTATTATAACTTTCTGCTTTCTGCTCTCACTTCCTGGGATTAAAGGCTCAACTCTTGGGATTAAAGGCGTGAGTCCCACCATTTTCTGGCCTCTAAGTCTGATAAGTGGCTGTTCTGTTCTCTGAAACCAGATAAGTTTATTAGGGTACACACTATTTTGGGGAACACAATACCACCCCATATAGTAATAAAAACAGCATGGTATTGGCATAAAAACAAACAGGTGGATCAATGGAATCAAATTAAAGACCATGACATAAATCCACACATCTATGGACAGCTGATTTTTAAAAAGGAAGCCAATATTATACAATGAAAAAAGAGAGCATCTTCAACAAATAATACTGGCACAACTGGATGTCAGCATGTAGAAGAATGCAAATAGATGCATATCTATTGCCCTGCACAAAACTCAAGTCAAAGTAGATCCAAGAGGTCAACATAAATCCAGTTACACTGAGCCTGATAGAGAAAGTGGGAAAGTGCCTTGAATGCATTGGCTCAGGAGACAGCTTGCTAAATAGAAAACCAGTAGCCTGACACAGATCAGTAATTTATAAATGGGATCTCATGAAACCGAAAAGCTTCTGTAAGATAAAGGACACTGTCAATAAAACAAAACTACATCCCAAAGAATGGGCAAAGTCCTTTACCAACCACACATGTAATGGAGGACTGGTCTCCAAAACCATATAAAGAACTCAAGAAACTAGACATCAACAAATCAAGTAATCCAATTAAAAATGGGGTACAGATCAAAACAGAACTCTCAACAGAAGAATCTCAAATGGCCAAGAAACACTTAAAGAATTGTTCAACATCCTTAGCCATTAGGGAAATGCAAATCAAAATGAATCAAGATTACAAGATTCAGAATGGCTAAAATCAAAACACTAATGATAGTTTATGTTGGAGAGGATGTTGAGCAAGGTGAACACTCCTCCACTGCTAGTGGGAGTGCAAACTTGTACACTTTGGAAATCAATATGTTGGTTTCTCAGAAAGTTGGAACTCAATCTACAGCAAGACCCAGCTATATATACCACTCTTGGGCATATACCATCCTATCACAAGCACACTTGCACAACTACATTTATAGCAACATTATTCATAATAGCCAGAAACTGGCAACAACCTAGATGTCCCTCAACTGAAGAACAGGTAAAGAAAATGTGGTATATTTACACAATGGAATATTACTCAGCTGTTAAAAACAACGAAATCAGGAAATTTGAAGGCAAATGCATTGAACTAGAAAAAAATCAGCCTGAGTGAAGTAACCCAGACCCGGAAAAACAAACATGGTATGTAGTCATTCATTAATGGATATTAGCTGTAAAGTATAAGATAACCAACCTACAATCTACAGCCCTAGAAAGGATATGTAATAAGGCAGGCCCAAAGGGGAATGGGAATGCATGAACTTCCTTTGGAAGGGGAAATAGAAGAGATCTCCTGGGTAGACTGGGAAAACATGAGTGATTAGCTAGGGAGATGGATGGAGGAAGAGAATAATGAAAGAGACATCTTGATTGGGGAGCATTTGGGGGTCATGTAGAAGTGTGGTGAAATGGAAACTCCCATGAATCTACAAGAATGACACCCAGCTAAGACATCTAGTAAGAGTGGATAGGTATCCTGAACTGGCCATCTCCTGTAATCAGAGTGATAACTACCCCAATTGTCATCAGAGAGTCTTCATCCAGTGACTGATGGAAACAGATTCTTAGATCCACAGCCAAGCACTGGGCCAAGCTCCAAGAATCCTGTTGAAGAGAGGGAGGAAGGATTGCATAAGCCAAGAGGAGCAAGGCCATCACAAGAGAACCCACAGAAACTGACCTGGGCTCATAGGAGCTCACAGACTCTGAACACACTGCTAGCGAATCTACATGGGACCACCTTCGGCCCTCTGCTTATGTGTGACAGTTGGGTAGCTTGATCTACTTGTAGAACTCCTAGTTAGTGGTGGGAGGATGGCCTGTCTCTAATGCTTTGGCTGGCTTCCAGGAACCTATTCCTCATACTGGGTTGCCTTGCCCAGCCTTAATACAAGGAGAGGAGCTTAGTCCTACCTCTATTTGATATGTGATGCTTTGTTAACTTTCATGTTGAACCTGCCCCTTTCTGAACAGAAACAGAGGAGTAATGGATGGGGGGAGGCAGTGGGAAGAGAAACTGTGGTCAGGGTATAAAATAAATGAATAAATTTAATTAATAAAAATTGTATTTAAATCCTCATATAATTGGACAGTAAATGAATGATATTACTGTATGCTAAATTTCATTTTCAATTAGAGACAAAATAGAAATATTAAAAGAGAATATTAAAAACTAAATTACAGTATGACTCAGATATTCCATTCCTGGGCATAACCCAAAGGAATCCATGTCTTCTCCATCCACACTTATACACTCATGTTTTTTGTTGCCTTATTCACAGTAGAAAAGAAATTGAACCAGCCTAGATGTTCATCAATAGATGCATCATTCATTAGTCAAAATGTAGTATGTGTATATAAAATAATTGTGTTAATTTTATTAAAGTATAAAGAAAAATTACTATGATTTTAGAAAACAAGGAAATTATAATGTTCAGTAATGAGACTCAAACACAGAAAGACAAAACTCATATTTTCTCACTTATGCAGATTATAGCTAATATGGTATAAAAATACCTATATAATGGATGTATATGTGGATAAAAATTTTAAATACTAGAATAGAGAGAAAGACAGGAGAAAAAAATGCCAATAAAATGAGGAAATAGAAAAAGCACAATTGTGCTCTGAAAACAGAAAGATTCTAGAGGGGGCAGCAGTCTGGGAAGTTGGGTCCAGCCCACTGTGTGTGCTTCCATCTCAAAGCAATTGGTTCTTGGCTGTGTGAGAAAGCTAAGTGAGCATGAACCCTGCAGCAAGTCAGCAAACAGAGTTTCTCCATGGTTTCTGCTTCCAACTCCTACCTTGAGGTCAGTGTTGGATTATGACTTGGAAGTAATCCTTTCCTTCCCACATTCCTTTTGTTCAGTGTCTAATTATAGCAACTGAGCAGAAGCTTGAACAGTGTCTCAAGCCTGCAATCCCACCACTTAAGAAGCTAACACAGGGGGATTGTTATGAGTTTGAGAGGAATGAATTCCAGTCCAGCTTTATCCACAGAGTGAGTGAGATCTTCTCTCATGAAACTAAAAGGAGACAGGTAAAGGAACAGGAGGAAAATATCGAAGAAGAGGTGAAAAACCATGAAGAGAAAAAAATTTTTTTTATTTTATTTTTGTGCATGTTTTTCCCTCACGATTTCATTCTCTGTAGCTAGAATACACATATGTCATGCTGATCTTTTATAACTAAGGAGACAAATTGGACAGTGCTCTATAGGCACAGAATGTGGGTGAGTCATCATCATAGAAGTTCAGATTCAAACAAAACTTACAAACTCAAAGACAGCTTGTAATGTTGTCAGGAAGCTATTCAATAAGAGAACTAGGCTGAAACAAGTGAATCTCCTGAGAGGAGCAGTGTAAGGCTGGGATCTTATGCAGTCAGGGCTAATGCTGATGGATCTTAGCCACAGCAAGTTGTAAGGAGAACAAATCAAATTCAAGACCTACCCTTGCCAGGACAAGTGAAGCCAGATGAAGCAGAAATCATGGGTAGATTCTGAGAGAACTGAAAAAAAATAATATAAATCAAGAAGTCACACAAACATGGATTTAAGACGTGAAGGGCACTGAAATTTCAGCAAAGGCGGATCTTGAGGCCAATACGAAGACACTGCGACAATTAGTATCCTCTGCCAAACACTAAAATGCCTTATGAAGAAGAAAATCGGGTGCAGATGAGAAGGCCGTGGAGAAGTGAAAACTTGAATATTTTACCAAATAAAACCAAGCTTCATAAGAAAAAAAAAAAAACAGCCATTTAAGTTACTACCTATGATAATTGTCCTAGACGAGAATACATCATTTTCTTTACCTTTCTGCATGCAGAGCAACATTCTGATGTGCTGCCTCTCATGTAGTGGTTTCTATGCTAAGACAGCAAGGAGACTAATGCAAAACAGTGTGGCTGAAAGAATCAAAGCTTTGCTCCTCTGCAATGGCATGATCTCCTCATACAGTGAGAAAAATGGGAGAAATGCAAGTTTATGTAAGTCAGTGATTGTCTATCATTAATTTGGTATATACCTAGAAACATACCAGCAAAACTGAATGCACAATAAAGTAAGCTTAAGCACATCCATGGATGGGAAGGTGGAAGAGGATGGTAGAAGGACATGGGGACCTGGAAGCATAAGAGGGCCTATCTGGTAGAGGGAGGGAACCAAAAGGGGCAGACATGGCATTGGAGAAGTGGAAAAGTGAAGGGAGCTGAATAAGAACAATCTAAAATGATGACATATATGTATATATGTATATCTGTGTGTAAATATATATGCATATATGATGATACCATATTAAAAGCCATTAGTATGTATGCTAATTTAAACATTAATGAATG